>JAGDQP010001183.1:6190-45294 GCA_022664845.1 Lepisma saccharinum | reverse complement strand
TATTGCTTGTTTGCTTACACACTCATTTCGCGTACTTGTGGTTTCCCTCTTTTTCTGAATATGATTGTATTCAGATATTGTATCGATGAGGATGAGGACTCTCCCGGAGGTAAAAATTGGTCTACTTCTCCAACGCTGACCATACATGTTTGGAGAGGAGAGCCGAAGTTCACAATTGTGATCGCCACTGTCTTTTATTCACAACAACTCCCCAATTGTATCTTATTACGATTGATTCAAACATTTGCATAGTTAAAATTAACACAAAAAATTAACATCTATTTACAAAGTAGTTCTGTAAACATTTCATGTAACTGACAGAGGAGGTTGAAAATTAGGAATAAAAATGTCGTGTGTGTATTGTGAAGTGTATGTTTTCGCCTCCTAGTATTATAACCACAGCACGGGATTTTCGAAACAACGAATATTTCAATATAGGTTCTGACTCCTACATTCAATGTCCAAGAAGATGATATAGTCAAGAAAGAAAATTATTACGGGAACAAGCATTGTTTTTTTTTTTTAACAAAAAAGCTCATTGATAGACACTCATAGCTTGAACCTGTCTCTTGCAGTCCCTTAAATATATCACGGCTTAGCATAGGTGAGTGTCTGGCCCATAAATATAAGGTAAGTGCACAAAACAAAAAAGATACTAAATATTATGTTCCCGAAATACTTTTTTTGGGTTTCTTTACGCCGAGAGAAATTGTCCCTTACATATGTGAGGGACATTCGACCCCACAGCACATGTTTGGCCATTAAATTAGAGTTATGTAACTGAATAAATACTCCCAGACAGTACGCAATAAATATAGGTTCTACACAATTGAAAGGGAGATATATTCTCACTATATACCAGCATTATTCATGCCTGAATATTTTCAATACATTATACATGTTATGTCAGTGTCCGCCTTCCGAAGATTTCAGGATTATTGTAACAATTACATTTTAACTTTCCACTATACTTTTTATCCTTGTATCGTTAACAAACAAGATTTTGCAGTGTAACGTGCTTCTTTCTCTAATATTCAAGGTTATTTTTATTCTATGGGAATATATTAGAAATATTCCGTGTATTTTTTCACGATACCAAGTATTCTAATCCCGGGACAAGTTCCGGCATATTTCTAATTACCTAGGAATACTCCCGGAATATTAGGAATTAAATGTAACAATCCTGGAATATTCTTCTTGCAAGGGAGTCATTTTAAACACATGCATAGAATGAGAAACGAAGTAGTTTAAAAACACGTAAATATTCGTATCATAGAACTTTTGACTTTTGCTCTGGGAAATACATTTTCAGAGAAAAACCAAGCAGAGTTTACTTATATAATATTTACTGTTGTTCCACAGGGAATATACAACTGTCAGTTATCGGACGTTTCACTGCAATAATAATAATACTTATTCCTATAAGCGTGACTTTGAACTTCTACGACGCATAGAAACTGCATCAGCTGTTATCGTTTATTTCATTTTTCCTGGACTTTTGTTATTTTGGATATTAGTGGGCACTAATTTGTCTATAAGTGATTGAATTAAGAACTTTTCGCGTGCATTTTGGTTTAAAGAACTTACAGAACGAAGTTGGCTATTTCCAAACATGAACTTAGTAATTCATGGCTTTTATATCTAGGTGGCAAAATGGAGTAGACAAAAAGTGCCGGAATTTGATATACTAAAGCAAACCAACATAGGTTCGAATCCTGTTCTAGCCAGGATTTTTTACAAAGCGCTCTTGGAGAATCTAACCATCACTTCTCATAAAAAATGGATAATATTTACAACTATGGAATGAAGCACGAGTCATTATAGAGAGAAAGACGATTTACGAATGTTGGTTGGAAAAGTCCAAATTAAGTCTCAGGGGGTACAGTTAAGAACACGACATTGATATGAAGTATCCATTTTCATGTTATTATTCGTAGAAACAAACACTATAGCATTTGTTAAGCACGTCTTGAGTAAAGTCGTTTGTGGATTATCCCTATCGTGCTGGACTTCTACTTTGAAAACCTGTGTTCGATTCCCCATCAGTCAGTTTCTTTTTCGCATACACTGAAGTATTCAAACAAAGATTTATCTCGGTACTGTGTAGAACTTAATGAAGTATCACTGGTCAGAATCCGAGTAAACAGGTGTGTGTGCTGTTTAGCATAATGATAATGTAGTTTTCATATTTTTCATTGATCTTTCTCTCTTCCTCTCTTTCTTGATGTATTGTTATCGTGTCTTCGCTGCTTCTTTCTATTCTTTTACCTCTCCTTCTCTCTATTCATGTTTATTTCTTCTCTTAATTTACACACTCTCTCTCTGTTTGTGCGTATTCCACAGCCAAATTCGGGTCACTTTTGATGACCCGGTGATAGGGACTGACCCAAACATGAGTGACCCGGTAATCCGATTGACTCGGTCTGGAAAATCTATTTAACTGGGAATTTTGACGTCGTATTTTTCGTGTTCTCGGGGTAACATCTCCGATTCTGGTCACCCCTGAAATAAGCACTGTTCAAACGTAATGAAACAATTAAAATCTCTCCATCATCTTCCATTTTATCAAATCACACATCGAATCACCGCCTCAGAATGCGTTCGAATCTTAAACCTGATGACACAGTCCAAAACCTGACCAGCATCCCCCGACAGTCGGGGCCCCTTTCAGATCTGTCGGGTTTATTCCATGTGTGCGAATTGTTATAAACACTAGTTCATTAATGTTGTAATTATTATAGCGTTATATTCACAATAGGTGGAATCTAGAGTGGCATGTTCGGAACAGATACATATTAAGATATGAGTAGAAAATAGTCCTCTCTTTTAGCTATTTCAAGAGAAGAATTATTTTTATATTAGTTTGGCAAAAAATTCGTTTCCATCCTATAATTTATCAACATAATATTATGTGTTCCCTTTTTCACTTTGGAAATGTGCAACATGTAATGTCTGGTGTGCCTATAGGAACATGCGAATATTGCTTTTGAACATTTGGAACTTTTCATTTTGATACAGTTTGGAATTATAATCTTGGCTCTTTGTGATAGAAATTAAGCAGAAAAATTATTATCCATTCATGTTCTTTGTATGATCAATTTACATTACTAGTCTGGAATGGAAGATATGGACCACGGTATCTACATGGTTTGTTATAATCAGTGATTCCGCCAGACCGCCGCAACTGGGAGGGGCGTCAGCCCCAAATCCTTGCGAATATCCCCAACTTTTACTTTATTTTCACGGTCAAAAGTTGACAGAAACATTGTAAAGCTACCTACACCTTCCCAATTTTGACTTTACACACGCCAATCTGAAAATCCTGGCGGAATTCATGATTATAATTTATTCCGAACCAGTACGTTCAAAGAGCCCCACCGAATTTGCAGCCGAACCACACACAAACAAATCATGTGTGTTACACTTTTGACATTATCCTAAATGTGTCTCCACTGGAAATCATGAGTATTTAATCTAACCATCAACTTTGGTCGCAATATTGAAAGGGACTAAATGAATTTTCAAGCGCCCTTTATAGATTCGAATAGCCCTGAAAAACATATAAAATCCAAAAGTCCCTTCTATCTTGCTGTTAGATTTGTGAGCACTGCACTTTATAATGTTAGGTTCTTTTTCACTACATTTAAATTCCATATTTTTATCTGTACTCCATCTTCTTCTACTTCTTTTCTCCCCTTCCCTCTCTCTCCCTCTCTCTCTCTCTCTCTCTCTCTCTCTAATTTCTCTGCCTTTGCCTGAAGGCACCCATTGGTTTCAATTTTTCATTGTGTGTTTAAATTTCTCCCTCCGTCAACTTACGTATATTGTTTCGTCTCGCTTTTATTCTTTCATTTTATCGATAAAATTCGATACTAATACATGTCTATTTTGAAAAAAAAAAGAACAGAAACAAAAAAAAAACAAAAAAAACCCTACCGAAATAACGTGCTCATGATGTTTGCTGATTTTACTATGGGTGTGACGAAGGAAGAAGAAAGAGGGGTCTGTTTACCAGACACGATTGTGGGATAAGAAGGTGCCATTTGGGTTGCCTAGCTGCACGGCGTTCGCTGTCGCAAGTTTTTTGATGCGAAGTGTACAAAAAAGGGGACAAAGAACGCGTCGAAAATTAGAGACAAATTAGTTTACTGCCATTTCTATACAAAATGTTCACCAAAGTAATTTTGAATCGTATTGAATGAGACCTGGATTTTAACCAGGGAAGGGAACAAGCCGGATTTCCTCGTGGATTTAGCACAGTGGAGCACGTACAAACATTGAATGAAGGTATGGAAAGGACTAATGAATATGAACTTCCACTATGTCTAGGATTCATAGATGTTGAAAAAGCTTTCGATTGTCACTTGAACATCAAGGCATCAAAAGTGCATACAGACTACTGCGAAACATTTATTAGACTGCTACATCTGTCATTAGACTACATCAAGAAAGTGAAAATTTTAAAGCTGGAAAAGTGATAAGGGAAGGAGATATAATTTCTCCAAAACTGTTTTCTGCGGTCCTGGAGAGAGTGTTCCAGAATTTAAACTGAGATGAAGTTGGAATAAAAATCAATGGCGATATCTTCATCACCTACGATTTACTGATGATATAATCCTGTTTGATTCAAGCACAGAAGAACTGTGCAATGAGTTCGAAAGTAGACCTTAAAATGAATTTAAGTAAAACAAAAGTAATGTACAACCAACATGCTATAAAGAAGGAAATAAAATTTAACGGAAAGATAATATGCATAGTTGATGAGTATGTTCACCTAGGCCAGCTCAAAACATCGAATGCCAAGTTGACTGATGAAATAAATAGAAGATGTAAAAAGGCGTGGAGCCCCTTTAGAAGACTACACTTTATTTTCAAACGCAAACTACCAATGTTCCTGAAGCGTTTATAATCAATGTCAAAGTTTATAATCAATATGTGATGATGCACAGATATGTGATGATGTATTATGACAGCTGTGATGATGCACGGCTGTGAAACTTGGACATTGATTGCGCAAACGACTCAAAGATTAAGAGTCACACCAAGAGCAATGGAGAGATGCATGCTCGGAATAACCCTGGAGGGACAGGAAGAGCAGGCTAATAAGAAGGAGGGACAGGCGAATAGATTCGCGCACAAACAAAGGTAGAGGATGTAATCAAGACTGCGAAGAAGATGAAGTGGAGATGGGCCGGTCACATAGCTAGACGAGCAGTTGGAAGATGGACGACAAATGTACTACATTGGATTTTCAGAGAAAAGAAACGACCGAGACGACGTCCAATTGCCAGATGGGTAGATGAAATCAAGCGTTTTTCAGGAGCTACATGGATGAGGATAGCAGCAGACCAAGATATGTGGAAATAAATGGGTGAGGCCTTCATCCAGCAGTGGATAGAAAACGGCTGAATATGATGATGATGATGCTGAGTACGAATTGTTTAAGAAAAGTAGATCTTTAAAAAGTTTTTTATAATTTTTTTTCGAGTTATTTCGGTGTTCGGATACGTTTCCTCAAGCAATTGTTTTGTGACCCAAATCCTAACGTGTTCTGCACCCAGTAAAACCCAAGAGCATTGCAAAAAGTATTTATTTCAGGATAAAGAAGTACGTATTAAAAATATTAAAATATGATTTTAAAGTATATAAAAGCAACAATGGAATATTGTATTGTCAACCGACTTACGTCGCTGTGCAAAATTTCATCATTCTATGACGTCAGGAAATTAGTTGAATTAACTTTGGAAGATTTGAAGACACCACGAACCATTGTGAACTAAAGATAGTTTTCATACAAAAGATCGATTTTGGACAATGGTATACTCCATATCTCGAAAACCATAACTCGTATAAAAAAAATAAACTTCCATTAACCCCAACTTGTTGGGGCCGGCAACTGACCCCCCCCCAACCCCCCTAATACCAACGATTTGTGGCTAAAGCAAAAAGACACACAGAATGACCGACACACCTTTCGATCATCTGTGAAAATTCTGTGATTCCGCAAGTTTAGGCCGCCTGTATGGTCTAGGGTCAGTGCTATCATCAGAAATGTGATATCTTGATTTGTTTCGAACCGCCCGCGCCCTAGGGGGTCCCAGGGAGGTCCTACCGACCCATTTTTTTGTGTGCCTTAGAATGAGAAAGAGCTTTCAAATGCAAGTTCAAGCATCAAAATCGGGCTTATAGTTGACTGCCGGGTCACAGAGTTAGTCTAGTTAATTAGAAATAGACCGTGCCACCCACCCAATGTCGTCAGGTTTCTGACCGGGTCGCCAATAATGACGCGGTTTCAACTCTACAAGAGAAGCCGACCAGTATCTAATTTGAAGGTACGACCGCCGCATTAGCCTGGTGGTTTAGTCATAAGGCACATTGCGGCCGATTCCAAAAAAGCTGACCAAAAGTCCGAAAAAAGTAACTAGTTGGAATTTTTTTCATGTTGGTTTGGTAATGGTCAGAAATTACTTATGCAAGTGTTTATTTCCTTTTACCTGTCCCAGAATAGGAGTCGCAAAGCTACCTTTGTTCGATTGGCATCCACGGTGTTACTGAGGGAGTAAATGACGCACGTGTTGAAAGTTGTATAAAACTTTAGACTGAAGCACATCATAATTAAATAAAATGGAATCAACGTCTGAAAGTACGTAGAATATAAAAAAATGTTACGAAATAATTATTTATCAAATATAAATTTTTAGTGAAACAATAATATTGTTATTGATTTGTATTAATTGAAAGCTTTAAACTACCATATGTTATTATGAAAAAGTTATGTTGCTCCGCTGTCAAACTTACTTTAAGTTATAATCAAATGTATTTTCTTCAATATGTTGAAAAAAAAAGCTGCCCGAAATTGTCTCAAGGACGCCATCTTGAATCTAAATATGGCGGATCCCAAAAATCAATTTCCACACCGTTTGAGCTAAAGGTACGAAATTTGGTATAAAGGTGTATTATCAAGAGTAGTTTAGGAAAATATTACATTTTAAAATAGTCGCCATCTTGGATCTAAAATGGCCGCCAACCCTATTGTTTTATAGAATGTATAGCCTAAACCGCTGGAGCTAGAAACAGCAAATTTGGTACAAACGTATATTATCACTAGTAAGTTAAGGAAATATTACAATATGTTTTCAAAGACGCCATCTTAGATTCAAAATGGCGAACCCCAAAACTCCATTTTTTCTCATCGTTTAAGCTAGAGAAATGAAATTTGGCATAAAGGTGTATTATCAAGAGTAGTTTAGGTAAATATTACAATATTTTGGAAAAGTCACCATCTTGGTTCCAAAATGGTCGCCCAAAAACCCATTTTCTAAACCACTGACTGAAGCTAGAAAAACAAATAGGGCTAACGGGGGTTACAGTTTGCAACCCTGACTTCAGATTCGTAATCATAGACCAAAAAAAAAAACGAGTAAAGATTTTGAGATCATTTACTTGTGTTGAGTTTTGGATAGCTTTTTTGGAATATGTCGTACTGTGTGACGACTGTCCGTTGGAATCGACCCTAGGACTTTTCTAATACGAAGTCTTTTACCAGCAATCTTCGTAATTTAAAGCATTAACAAACGCAATAAAATTTAAAACAAATGATGATTGGATCAAAGAAAACAACAACTGTAATTAAAGTTGAAAAACAAAACGTAAAATAGGAAATGTACATAAAGTATAAATAGCGACGTTAAGTCAGTAGAGGGAAAGACTGGTGAAAACGGAATGATAAAGAAAAGAAGCCATTTCCATGATTAAGAAACAGAGTTGAGAATATAAAGATTAATTAAACGTTTTGTAACTATGTATTATTGTGCTTCGAACCAACGAAAACGTGAAATCTGCGAAGAAAATTGGAAACCGTTGAAAATGTGGAGTTGGAATTATAAAATGAGAACATATTGGTGAAAGTGGGAGAAGGTGAAAAGGAGATGAATAGTAAAGATAACACTGTATGAGAAGGGAAAATAGTAAATGCATTGTGTATGGAGAAATTATGTGATGGAGTAAGAGTAGTTGAAAGGGTAAGAGCTAGAGGAAGAAGATAAATGCAATGAAGAATGGAATTCTCGATGACAAAGTGGAGAACGCGGGGCTGGAGCGAACAAAGCTAAATTTGGATTGAAATCCCTGGAGATATTAGCAGAATACTTGTGATGATGATGGTATGATGTAGTATGGAATATATGCTACGGAGGAAACAAAAGAAGACTTTAATGCGTAAAGGATATGAATGGAAAATTCATCAACAACTAAGCAAGTACGTAATCTGGATAGTGTAATACAATATGGAGCCAGACGCCATTTTCGTGATATTTATTTCTGTTTTTGAAAGTGAAAATTTAGTAACGCACATTCCATGATCTTGCAAATAAACACCAAATTGTCAGTTGAGAAATTCTGTTATAGAAATCTGTGTCACGAAATTTGAGGTAATATTGACGTAGATTTTTTAGGTTTTAAATTTCACTAAATTTGGGCTGCACTTCGGCTACTTCCCCTGTTCATTCAAAACAGTGGTTAGGTTTTGCTTACTCAGTGAAACTTAAATTAGCTACTTTAGCCCGATGGAAAGAGGCCATTGGGAAGACCGAGACGTCGTTGGGAGGACAATATTAGAAGAGATCTTCGAGAAGTAGGTGTTCGTGATGAAAACTGGCTTGATACTGCCCAGGATAGAATCCAATGGCGAACGTTTGTTACTGCGGCGATGAACTTGCGAGTTCCATAAGCCATAGAGTTAGTTAGTTAGATTGCATTTAATTAGATTCGATTCCATCAAAACCTGATCCGAAATAATTGTTCCAGGAAAAGCGATTCTTCACACGAATGTAACTTGCGGCCATTTGGAAGGACAGTTATTCAGGAAGGACGACATTTGGTAATTTCGTGATACATCAAGTTTCCCAATACCACGGCATTGCCAAGAATAGTCGAATTAAAATTTCCGCCGCTAGGCGGATCAGAAGTATTGCCTGCATTTTGTGAGATATTTGTAAGTTGATAACACTTCGTAATGTTGTGACTGTGTAAAATGCAGTGTATCACGAAATTACCAATGTCACGATATTATCAATATCACGAACTTACCAAACCGTTACTCCAAAATAAATTATAAACATTTTTATCTCTTTTGTGTGACACTAAATTCTGACAATTTTGTTCTCTAGGTTAAAGTTTTTTTTTTCAGTTTTATCATATCGTGGGGACAATACTTTTATGTGGTTCAATATCATTAAGATCTTACTACAATTCTTTTGAAACATCCTGTACATGAGACACATTTCCTTTTTATTTACTTATTAAATTTGTTATAAAGGATCTATGTTACTTGACTACTCTTGGGATATTTTTTGCGATTTCTTTTGGTAAAGAGTAAATCTTGAAGACAACATCATCTAGTGGTTACTTTTGCAAATAGAATGAAGATGTGAACCCCTGAAGACATCGATTGAAGCAAGAAGGAAGTTACCGGTTCCAATAGAAACGTGCTTACAAGGAAATCGATGCGATTGAGGGAAATCTGGTCTCGTGTTTCCTTTCACCAACAATCATTCTGTCCTCTGCTTCCTCCTTCTGTCTCTCTGTGTGTGTGTGTGTCTTTCTCTGCTCGTGTTTGTGTGTGTGAGTGCAGTGATGTCAACTAGTGGGACAAGTTCTATTTTCGTGCTGAGTTTTTCAGTAACTCCACAATGGGCCAAAATAGATTTTTAAATATGTATTTTTTGCAGAAGTACAGGATAACATATTCAACATTATTTTTAACCTAAAGTACAGGACACAGGAATTTCTCAACATTTTTTTTTTACAAAATTAGAAGAAAGTTATTTTTTTAAAGGACAAAATTGATTTCTCCAAAAGGAGGAAAATGGAATTTTTACAGTTTTAACGTATTGTAATTTTTCTTGTAGAACTAAACAAAGGTGGTGGATTTATTTCCTTCTTCCAACTGATGGGGAAAACGTCTGCGCAGTTGTAAGGGGTGAGACGTACGTATGAAAAAATCGACCAGAAAAATTAAGAAAAACGCAATAAAAACCTTCAAATGAATGTTGAATTTATAAGAAATGTATGCACAATGAATGAACCCTAAAGCTAAAAGTAAGTAATAAATTCAGATTCTTTTCCTGCTCCCAACTGACAGAAATTTTGCGCTAGGAATGGGTAAAACTGCTGTTATTCCGTAACAGTGATAGCAATAGTTGCTATATGCAAATATCTGTTAATAATAGCAGTTTAGAAGAAAACGTATCTAAATGCGAGTTATCTGTTCCCGACTGTGAAAAATCAGTGTAAAACACCATTTTGGACTAACTTATTTATCTGTATCCTGTTATGTGTGCAGTGGAGTGATCGATGAGGTAGTTTAGTTCATTCTATACCTGTTATAAAGCTATCCTATGTAATTTTCGGAGCTTGAACTAACTGGTGGAGAGGGAACAGTATATCAAAACACAATTAAATCAGAAAAGTATAAAGCGGTGGGTACGGCGGGCAAAAGGAAGCGTAATTCAGTTCCATGCTGAATTAATATAATATTTTAAGGGTGATTATATACAGGGTGTTTATGAACTACACCGACAAACTTCTGGAGCGAATTTCTCACATCAAAACAAAAATAAATTCCTCTGATAAATTTTCGAAATGTTTCGTAGTTTCGAGCTACAGGCTGTCGAAAGTGTGGAAAAATGAAATTTACAGTTTCATATTTCTATCACCGTCAACAGTAGAGCTGATGCAGTATGGTCCGTCAATCTACACTATCCGAAAGTTCTTATTTCAAAATTTTGCAGTGGGTGCGTAAGGGATTCCCCTTAAGAATTAGGCAATTCCTAGAAATTCTCTGAAGTCTAGATGGTTCGAAATGAGCATGAATGGGAAGGTTTTCCACCAGAAAACAATAATTCGTTCGCGCTAAGTCAATATCTCAAGTAGATTCCATATACTGGACGATTCTTGTAGGCGTGGTTGCATAACAAGTAGGAGTAAGAATTGAATAATTTCACAGGACGTTTTATTTATTTGTTATCCTTGCCCAATTGGATGTTATGAATGACGTATGTAATCTTTACTCACACGGGAAGTCGTTTAATTCATGCTCATTTCGACCTACCTCATCTTCAGAAATATTCCGAAATCCCCGACTTCCTTTGGGAAATGCGAAATTTTGAAATATGCATTTTCAAATGGAACAGGTTTAAAATTGTTGACGATATTGCCACATTAGCTTACTGTTCGTTGTGATAAAAATATGAAACTCTAAAGTTAATTTCCCCACGCTTTCGGTAACATGTAGCTCCGAAACTGTACACATTTCGAAAATTTTGTCACAGGAACTTTCGTCTTGTGTTGATGTGAGGAATCACCTCCAAAGGTTTCTCGGTGTAGTTCATAAACACTATGTATATACATCATGCCCAGACATACCGTAGATCCCCATCGAAAGCCCGTGATCCCCTTCCAAAACGAACTTATAGATACGTGCCTCATTAAACGTAAGGAGGGAGTTGGTGTACCTGAGCCCGGATCGAGGGAAATGCAAAAGGGTATTTGCCCCTATGCACAACCGCCTGGGAACATTTGGGGTGCGCCTTTAAGTACAGTGATTCTGCCAGGATTTTCAGTTTGGGGAATATAAACCCAGAATTAGGAAGCTGTAAGTAGAATTTTAGGGTTTCTATTTATTTTTACCTTAAAAAATTAATGCCTGAGAACTTCCATTTGGTGGGTTCTGGCAGAATTCCTGGACTCTGACCTGGGGCACTTGCGAGAGTCTGCGGAGAGGGACAATCATGACGTCACAGTATTCTCGCTAGCGTAAAGAATCCTGGAGTGAATAATTCCGTAACAATCATGTCTTGACACGTTAATATTGCAACAGTTCGATACAATAAATGTTTTCACTGCATATTAAGAAGAATAAAAAATACCTAACCTGACTTTTTCCAACCTAAGTCTGTGAATTTTGTGAAATGTTTAAAGTGTGTATTGTCTTATTCACCTAAAAGGAAGATCTTTTTTGAAAGCAGAAAGGAAAAAGGTATTGCTCTTTAAAAATAAAAATACAACTTTAGGTGAACGAGTACCAAACCCGGGACCACTGAATCACAAGTGCAATGTCTTACCCATTTTTTTAACTATTTATTTATTAAATCAGAATTAGACTACAGAATCAAAATAAACAGAAAAGAAAAGATTACAAAAAACAATAAATGAAAATAAAGCTATAAAACAAACAACAATTCAAAATGATAAAGGTAATGAAAAGATAAAGAAAATCTTAAGGTGAACGAGCACCAAACCCAGGATCACTGAATACTAATTCCAATGTCTTGTCCATTACGCCACGGAGCCAACTAGCGATGAAATGCTTTCCGAGAGTTCTTCATACCACTTCCACCCGCAAACGCTTAACAGACGCCACTAATTACGTACTGTCCACACGTCATGATTTCCCTCTCCGCAGACAATTCTCTGCTCTTTTTCCGTTCTGCCAGCAGTCCAGCACTTCCGTTTGTTTAGAAAAAAGAAACGATGGCTTTCACCTTAGCAAGCTTCGGAGAAAAATAGCAGTTAAGCCACTAGCTGGAAGAGCAATTATTATGTTATTTATTCCGTGGTCCGTACAGGCAACTATACATTAAGCCCGTTATATGTCATAGGGATTACGTCCCTCAGGAAGCCCTCTTCCTGGGGATAGGGAATGAAAAGTAGTGGCTATGGCCTTTGTCTCAGTATCATACTAGATTTCCTACGGGTGTTGAGAAAACTTCGAAAACATTTCACAGAATTTGCAGCCCTGGATTGGCCTCTACGATCCCTAGATTTGAATCCAGTGGAGTATGTATTGCACCATGAGGAGTGCAATATTCGTTCAAATCACTGCTGTCCAAGTTACGGCCGCTAAATGACATCTAACATGCATGATTAACGATACCTCAAGAACACATCCGATATCGACTAGAATCCATGACAAGGCAAGAAGCGGTAGAAATAAATAAAAAGTTACTACTTGTGTGAAAATTGAATCTTATTGTTTCTTGTGGTTGGCATCACTGTGGGACGTGAGCTCGAAGCAAAGTTTCGATGTCTGGGTTGCCACTTGGCAAACATTTGTTCTGTAAACTTTGTCCTTCCCTCTGTGAGAACATCGAGCTTCATTGTAAGTCCACTTGGTCTCAAATTTTAATTAATCTTTTCCGTTTTTGTCTCCTTATCGGTTTCTCCTTATAGCGGAAAAGGAAGCTGTTTCACGCCGAGGCTTTCAAGGAAAAATTTCCTATATTAGACGAAGTATAAGAATATAAACGGAAATAATACAACACGCACGGGGATTTACCACAATATTTCTTTGCAAATTCTACCTCAAAAGTTCTCTTATAACATCTTTCGTTTGACGCATAATTTTTTCGAGTAACTAAAACAAAATTTTTGACAAGAAGGCGACATTTTTATCCTTAAAATATTAATTATCTAACGATTGAAACGTACTCCATCTGTGTGGCATTGGATGAAACTACAGCCAAATCGCGTATGAAATGGATTTAACCATTCACCGTTGGGTGGGTGGGGAATGATGTTAACGCACTAGTCCTAACAGGTTTTAACAGGGATTTTCCTCAGTCATACCAGACAAATACCCTGATGGCACTTTCAACATAGACCTGTCCGACTCCTTCCCACTTCCTTTCCCTTGCCCTATCCCGACCTGAGCTATAGATTCCTTGTGGCCACAAAAATGCAAGAGACTCAACCTTTTGCTCTGATGAACAGAAAAACCACTTTTAAAGACGTAGGCATAAATATGATGACTAGAATTAACCAGCTGAAATAATGAAAATTGGCTAGCCCTGGAAAATAAATCCCAAGATAGGAAAAAATGAACATGTAATTTAGAATTTCTTTTACTACTGTTATTAAACATTTACGATGTGCGGTCAAGCAGTATCTGGCTTAAACCAGCTATTGTAAAGAGGTAACTAAAAACTGTAACAAGTGACTAGCGACGTTATTACGTATGCAGAAACTTTTGCTTCTTCCCCGTCTACTGACTTAGTGGTTGGTAGGCAACTGCTGTATATTTTGGGGTAACATGTGATCGTCATGTTCTCAATGTTTTTCACAATGGTTGCCTCGTTTTCTTCTTTCAGCAGATTAAAAAAAACATACCAAATTAGACAAGTGTGACACAAAAAAAGACCGCAAGAATGTAACTAAACAACGGTTACCTTTTATAGCCGAGTGAGAGCTGAACAACAATCACTAAGTCGTTAGTACGAAGCATTGACTCTGTATAATTATTAAATCAGGCACGGCGACAGCTGCGGGTGGATAAAATTAGATATAGTTCGATCACAAATTGTTAATAATTGTTTGATAAAGTGGATAGTTCCTAATTATGATGTAATATTTAGTTATCAGTGAGATGATAACCACACACATTCCATCAAATGTTTTGTCTTAACATTTTATAAGTTAAAAGCTATCTAGCTGCGCCATCTGACTTGACTTAACGTAAATTTACCTGGGCTCGAAGGCTACCAGGAGGTATCTGGCCAACTTAGGCCACTTTTGTCCTTAGTGGAAAGTTTAATAATAAATTGTGAGAGAGTTGTGTATTGTTTGCTAGTATTTAGCAATTCTTCCAGTCGAACCCGCAGCAAGACACCCCCTGTCCCCCCCTCAAGCAAAAAATCAGGAAATCTATCGGAGATAGTTTGCATTTTGAAGTTAATTGTTTGTTAAACAAATTTTTCTATATTGATTAGTTCTTGCTTTGAATTCCGTTTGTACTGTTTGACATTTGTATATCTTGTGAGTTGTCTTTTGAAGATTTGTGGTTGAGTAATTGTGCTAGTTACCGGACATTTCAGAGTAAAAGTGGCAATATTACACCTGTTACTGCTTTTAAAATGAAAATGAATGTAGAAATCAGAAGTGCAGAGCATTTCCAACCAATCACAAATTGTTTTAGATTTGAAGCATGAAAACACGCCACTGGCAGCCAATTAAATCGTGGTTTAAGATAACAACAAATTAAGCTATGTTCTTGCGTTTTTATGCGATCGTTAGTGAAAATGTAATGTCCGGAAACTAGCATAAAAACAGCTCCTTGTTATTTAGTTCTCGGACAAGCAGTGTCCGGCAACTGAAAGATCATTTTCAGCTACTGGACATTAGCTCAACTTAAAAAGAGACATCTCAATGGCCAAAATTTCCAATGAGAAAGTTATCTGAGGGAGAGGAACTGAATTTGAATTTTATTTATGGCCTTAAGGCATCTAAGGATCAGGACGGGAGAGGGGAGAGGGGAAAGGACTCGAGAAGGTGTCGGGCAAGGCCTATGTTGAAGATGCCATCCCGGCATTTGCTTAGTGTGACAGGAAAAATCTTGAAAAAAAAACTCAGTCAGGATGGTCAACATATTGCGAGAAATTTTGTATTATTTTGGAAATATATTAACGGCCGTTTAGTCAAAATTAACTATGCGTACTCTACTATTTGTAGTGAGTTATTAAAATTAGAATAGGCCTAACGCGTGTTTGTGAAACAAATGTAGTTATGTAGATAATTATGGCATGTAAACAGCACTCTATTTTAAATAAGGTTGCAAATCTATGATCAAGGACTGTTTTTAAGTAGTTCGGACAAACCATAAATTTAGTACATTGAAACAGAATAAGGAATATTTATGGAACAAGGGCTTTCAGTAACTTCTTTGAAATAGCTACTGTCCGGAAACGAAACATGGAATGTCCGGAGAATAGCAATCACTGTCCGAAAAGCAAAAATATTGTTTTGTTTTCGTGAAAACAGTCATTTTTGTATAAAATCTTGAAAGTATTGGAAATATAAGGGAGTGATGATAATTGTTATATATTTCGCTGCTAAAAGCCATCTTTTTTTTTACCTATAATACAAGCAATTGAAATTTCACATGCTGTTAATAGCAGAATTAGTTAGGTGTCCGAAAACTAGTACAGTTACCTTGTTAGTTTTAAGTTTCTTTGAAAAGGGTTCTTCCCCGACATAAATGTGACCATCAATTGATTCTATTGTATTTAATTGGCGTTTTAATAGCTCTTCTGAAGCCAAGTTAATGGCGGTGTGAAACTTTTATAAGTTGTTTATTGGAGGAGTTGCTTTAAAAGCAAACACGTGATTCTTGAAGCTTGCTATGATTGGTTGGTTCGTACTAGTAACGCCAAGCTAGTTAGAAACGAGATTCTTGCACGAGATGGTATAGAGGCAGGAATGTGTCTGTCTTCAGTGCTCGGATTTAATTAATTATCCTTCGAAATCTAAGTGAATCGGTTTTAATTTTCTCACTCAAGGTCAGTACTGACATCCAGGTACTGTTTCAGGATAGTGTAGACGTATTTTCATCGCCGAGGTTCTTATATTTAATGAACTTCAGCTGTTGTGCTTGTCAGCTTACAAGGTAAGTCTCGGTCCGACATGTTTGATGTCAACGTTGACATGAATTCTACTGAGGGTGATGAGTAACCAGTGTGTGTGTGTCCGTATTTGTGTGTGTAAGAGTGTTATTAATAATTATAGAAGGAAATTGAACTGATCTATTCTTACTACTTTCTCAGGTAGGATTCATTACGTTTCATTTCATAGTATTGTTACACATATAGCATATCTAAATAAAAATATCTATTTAGTAAGCCTAGCGCGGTGTTGCTGAAAACAATATATATTTATTGAAATATAATTTGGAACATTAATGAACCTCTAAAATTCTATTTAGTTACGTTGAATCACCATGTCAGATAGCCGTTTAGTTTCTAAATCTTTAGTTAAGTTTGAATGCATGGCTACTAGTTCGATGACACAACGTTATACATTCGAAAATTTTGAAATTGTCTTTCATTTTTTTTTAAATTTTTATTTACTTTCCTTGTAAAAATCTAAGTGTTTCTTGTTTTAATAATTTTCGTCTCTTGAACAGTAAATTCAACACTTTTATACTAAATGAATGATACATCTGTAGCATCAAATTTTCAAATTAAACACATGTTACCTTGTACAGCTATGAATGTTAATAAATAATACATGTTGTGATTTGTTTATCAATGTCAATGAATTGCCATAGCTTCAAGCATTATAAATAAATTACATACCCAGGATAATTACATAAATCTTTGTACACACTGATACTAATAAAAATAATCTTGGATTTCGTTTATTTAACTAATTATTACTGCCTGTAACCAGTACTAGACATAAAGTTAGTAGTAGATTAATTTTTGCAAAGATCAGTTGAATTTAATAGCAAAATCTCAAGAAAATAAAAGTAATACACTTTACTACAATATTGAAGATTGCCTATTTACAAGTTATCAACAAATATTTGCTTATGGAATTTAATTTTGTCTAATAAATTAAAGGTGTTACTGGGAAAACGTTATACATTTCTGGTGGAAGAAGTAAATTCATGCGCTGATCTAACTAAACCTGATCCAACAATAAATGCATTCGTCGATTTGAGTTTGCGCTTTAAGAAATAGTGCTTGCCTTATTGATACGGAGAAGTTTTTTTTTTACAGTTTTCAGTTTACTTGTGCTTTAGTTTGTAATAATTTCTTCTTGACTTTATTTGTTACAAGTAAGATTTACTAGCGTGAATGGAAGAAATTTATCACTATTTATTTATGAACGCAGCATAGTTGCATATGTGAATATTTACTTAGTTGGTTTCTTTCGTTGAAATTAGGTGCTGGTGAACTGACCATTGTTACGCAGTCAATGCTCATAACGTAAGTTCGCTCTGCAGGCTTGCCTTGGTTCTGAGTAATGAAGTAATACATTTTCCTGTCTTATGTAAAATATATGTTTAAGAGGGGTAATATTTTGATGGCAGAATTAGTAATAATGAAGTTACAAATTAATTTTATTAAATAAATAAAACAAAACGAATATTCGAAAAAGAGTATTATTAGTAAAATGTCAGACATAACTTGTGAAAATCTTAAAACACATTTTACAAGGTTATTATGCTTACATTCAGAATTGATCTTCAATACGTTGTTTGATTGATGAGCAGGGTTGCCAACGAATTATAAAATTTTCAGTAGTTTGGGGACAACATTTGTATTATTCATCAATATTATCATATAGTATAAATGAGCGGACAGATCCAATCAAAGATGAAAATACAAAGATATTGTGCAATACAACTTTCTTTTGTTTTGTGATATACCAAACAGTAGCAGCTGTGAAAGTAGCGGTCTCCAAAGACTGAAATAGTTGAAGAATTGTCCGCTACATGGTGTTACTAGTTACCAGAACCGCCTCTATTTTCTGTGTTCGAAATAGTTGGGTACGTAAGAAGAATTTTCGGCCATTCATGTTTTGATATCAGATTAGTAGACGATTGATTTCTTTCGATTTGCGGCCCCCCTGGTCTGATTCGTGCCACACCGGTTTAGAAACAATGAGATAGACAAAAGTCAAAGAAAATTACCAAGGATTGTGGAAAATTTCTATAATCCAGCTACCGTCGAGGTAACGTAGAATGGTAGGAACACGGCTTTAGTGACGAGTTAGCATCGAATGTTGGTTTCTTTTTCCGTCCTGTGGTTTGGATTTCACGTAAATATAGTTGGTCATGTCCTTAGAAGCTTCATGATCGATTAGGACACAAAATCTCAACTGAACCTAAACGCCAGATAAGGACCGTAACAGATAACTTCTTTCCCACGACTGGAACAACCATACAAAGCGCTACGTAAGATAGTCAAAATGTAAGCAGAGCCTTTAGCTTGTACAGAAGTTTTAGAATACAGAATTAAAATGGCGGTAACCACAATGTGTATTATGCGCTGGGTTTCTGCACTTCCGTTCTGCAGATAACTTTTGTACTATATGAAAATCCTCGTTTACCACAGTAATTATTATATTCTGTTATAGTTTTCAGTCTTCCTTTTGTGGTATATTTTAAACCTATTAACAAAGTTTGTTTTCCCCGTACTAATTTTAAACTTAACATCAGGTTACAAAAAAAACATTTTTCTTGTATCATTTTTAGGGGACTACATTTTGTCATTATCTGACCAACAGTTAAGTTTTTGTACTTTCACCTTGCTACCGTATATACATACTTTCAGTTGTAGCTGTCTTCCGGTTTCGTGTGACTTTCTAACTAATTATACAAAACCTCGTGCTTCGCAAGAAGATGAAACCTGGGGAAATGTCAGAGTTGTGGTTCGTGTATCTTCTTTCTCTCTCTCTCTCTCTCTCTCTCTCTCTCACACACACACACACAAACAATACTCCATTCTCTTGTCCCTTGTCCTTGTAAAAGAGCCGTGATTCAAAACTGACTTAATTATCCTCATTCCGTGTCCTCGTTGTTTTTAGTGTCTAAAGGACAGAACCAGTTTATTACAGTCCACGTCCAAAGCGCTGTGCTTTAATGTTTATGGAACTTAAGGACTACTAAAACTGTGAAATGTGTCAAGGAAGTAAAGACTACCAACTTTCAGAGCACATTTACAGCCGTTGATTAGGTCCCCACATTGTAGGTTTTCGAGCATATCTAATAGCTTAATGTGCTGGACACACAAATACATACACAAAAGAAAAAGGTTTTATATCTTTGTAGACTCTTCATTTTGAGGACTGTAAATCAAACCGGAAAAAAGGAGATTTACAGTAGTTTGTCACGTAATTATGTGAGGAAATATTAGGTTGTAAATTCAGATTGGTGTCAGCTCTTCGTTTATTTGTCTTCTGCATATTTATGGAATAAGTGCACAATAATTAAGACATCTACTTCAAATAGGTTCCCAAGAAATATCAATTAGGGTAATCTTATTGAGCCTTTTCAGCTGCAAAGTAACAAATAGAACGTGATTTTCGTTATAAATTGTTTCTGTAATATGTTGTTATTATTTCACCTTTTCGCAATATTCAATGTGAACTGGCTCTGTTCTAGATTAGAGTAAACATGGCTCTTGTTCTCGAACATTCCTTTTAGTGAGTTTCGTAACGTTTTCCTTTTGTCACTTCAAAGGATTTTAGGTTAGAGTAGCTGAGGTAAGTTACGGTTAATTTAGCGTAGGATAGTTTAATCGTGTTTACCCTAAACTGAATTTGGGCCGTGAAATCTATGTAGGACTGAAGGAAGAACTTTGCAAACTTTCGGAACGTGACACTGAAGCGGAGGTACTGCTGCCATCTAACGTTAGAGATAGTTACTTTACACAACTTTAATAATACACTCTTACTTGTACAGACAGATTTGTCCAGACTTTTGTTTGATTAAAGTATGCGGAGGTGACCAAACGTTTACTTGTTTGAGGTGTGATAAAGGTGAACTTACAATCTACAAAAGAAGTATATTTTTATAATGTAGGGTAAACGTTGCTAGTTTGATGATGTTTGCTTTTGGAATATCACGTCATTGCCAAGAGCTATCGAATTTTATTTATATTACAGAAATAATTAAGGTAGCCATGGCCTAAGTCCATCACAATTCTGTGGGATGACATCCCTCGTTGAGCATTTGCGCGGAGAAAGAGATCGAAAAGTTGATGGTAAAGGAATTAGTATGGATATCATTTGGGAATTCACCTAATGAAACAGGTAAAGCTCAGTCAGGATGGCTGCTAGGAGGACTCGATTGTGCGTGTCTTTTGCAATCTTCATCCAAAAGTCAGAGACACTATCCACTGGACTACGCGGGCTGAGTCGTGTAAATTCTGATTTGTGTGCATAACATTGTCTCCCCCTTAACTCAAATGTTTTCTCCTGTATATATTTTTTATTACATAGTACATTTTAATATTTTTATTGTTGATGATGGGTGTTCTGACCGTATGCAGATCCTGACAAGAAGAACATTTCTCAAGGTGAACCGATGGTGGTTTGCTATTGTCTTCCATCGCATGTAGATGACGTTTTAAGAACGGGATCTAAAGTTTAATGTGGGCTCCGAATCATTTGTGTCCGCATCAGGAATCGAACCCAGGACCCCTAGAAAATAAGGCAGGAAGCGTTGCCATTCGTCCACAGCGTGCAAAGAGAAAAACATATTCTGATGGAAAGACCGATTGTTGTAATAAAAATACAAGAAAATTAATACATGTATAATTACGCACAGGTATTCCGATATATTTTGTAGGAAGTGGAAATTGAAACTAAGCCTATGACATGATGTGTCACAATTCGACAATTCTATCTGGAACATTGTAATAAAAAGGTATTACATTGAAGCAGATTAGAAATGGTTATGATTTCAGCTAAACGATTTGGGCAGAGGACTTCAAATTTCAGCATGATTGCGAAATATCGGTTTCCTATGCAGCACGGCATTACAACTTTATGCTCTATGCATTTAGCCTTCTCAAGAACCACATTGACTCCTTTCTATTAAAGTAATCACACTCAATAATTTTGTTTTAGGGAAATATAAATTGTATATAAGACCCATCACTGACTCCCATGGTGATAACTTATCTTTAAAAATGCAGTTATTTCTTAAATACATGTATGAAAGCGAGTGATAGCACAATTTGGTACGTTATCTTATTTTAGGAAGTAAAAATCTTGAAACAAAAATCATTTACTGCAGAAGTTCTGCGTATAAGGAAGCATGTACAGCAATAAATGCAAGCTCTCCTGCTATTTCGGTATGTTTCGTAGCCATTACTGTGTCTGTGTCAAGCTAACAGCGCTGAAAATTCAATTATCGCGTTCACTGCTTTACCCTTTGCCCTGTTCTTCACATTCCTGGTCTTGTAGGGCGAGATGGAAGAACGATTCCCAATCTCTCTTTCTCTCCACTTCTCTCTACAGTCTGATAATAAGTTAATTACCTAACATAGACTCCCCCTTCCCTTCCCTACTGCATGCAACTGGCCTCTCATCAAATATGTGCTTCTAAATGGAGAGTTTCTCCTTATAATGAATAGGAGAACGCAAGGACCTCTAGCGGAATGTCTGGAAATTATAAGAAGTCCTGTTAATAGCTAATGTTCCCTGTAACAACAATTTTATTTATCTCATAAAACGAATGATATAGTTACATGGATCTGGCGAATAGTTTATGCTAGCTGGTGCACTTTAAAACTGATTTCAGTTGATAAAGCGGTATAATTATGTGTGTTAATGGTTCATTTTACATTTAAGTGGAATTAAATTTCACGTATATGAGCATTAATCTGACTTTGTTACTTAAAATAAGAAATTAGTTTGAGGCAATTTTTTTTCGGCCTGAGCTAGTGTTGCTTAAAACGTCCACGAATAAATTCAATTCATCAAAATCCACAAACTTTTTTTTTATGTATGACTGAGCTCTTTATTACTTGTTTGTTATATGTTAAACTGGGAGATATATTTGTGATGGATATACGAGAGACAAACACATATGAGGAAGGTAACAAGCAAAAGCTTACAAGTCCATTTTAAGATAAAAAAAAGTTTTTTTTCTTTTTAGAGCTGCTGCAGTGAATCATGCAAAGTGATTTTCTGGAAGAAGTGCATATTACGATGGGATAAGTACTTCTATCAGAAAATTATTTAGTATTATTTGACGCAGCTCTTCATTCAGACTTTAAAACGAACAAAGCGTTTTTTTAAACTAAAAATGGACTCGTGGGCTTTTGCTTGTTACCTCGTCATATTGCAAGTTTAATACGAGTACAATTTTCGTAAACTTTTGCAACGATTAGGGTATTACAAATGCTTGAGTTCGATTCTGAAGCTCAAAATTCTAAACTCCAAAATCCAAGATGGTGGAAACCGTAAAGAACTTTATCTCAAAAAGATTGTCTGATTCTCATTAAATTTCATTATCATCGGTTTCTGAAGGGCGCTAAATTCTATTTAGAAGTAACAAAATTCAATTCCGACAATCAACATGGTGACATAAGAGAACGGAGTTCGTTCAATCTCATAATTTTGGATTTGAAGGTTGCTGGAAGCATACCAGAACTTATGCCCCTCCTTGTGCAGTTTGATAAAACAATATTGTGAATGATATCACTGTATAGTTTGAGAGAAAAGCGATGGTGGCCATGTGCGTAGCCTATTTGGGACCGTGGGGAGAATCCAATATGGGTGCCGGAACATACTTTTATAGCATGGAAATCACTATATCTTAGGAACTATTGTAAATAAACAATAAAGCTGTCATTTTGGTGTCAAATTATAGGAGTTAGGAAATGATTGCAGTCCGTTGGCTAGTCTGTCTGGAGCCATGAGGAGGAAATACCCAGCATGGTTGTCAAAACAAGTCATTTCTAGCATAAACGCAACCATAACTTCAGAACTATTGCACCTAGAGTTATAATTCTGGTGCCAAATTCTAGAGAGGTATGGCTACAATGATCAACATATGTTGTTGACAATCTGCGTAGTCTATCTTGGGCCATGGGAAGGGAAGAATTCAATATGACCATCGTAACATGAAATTTCTGGCATACAAAATGTATAGTATTTATAGTACAGTCATAATATGTTAAGATATTAGGGATATTTCCAAGAAATATATTTCATACAAACAGTGGAATTCAGGGGGGCGGGCATGTTCTCTTTAGTTTTCTGATTAAAATTCTAGGAATTTCCCCAGAAATAATGTTGTGGAGCAGTAGCAACCTTGGAAAATGACGGCCAAAATTCGTTTATATGATTCATAATTTTTCGCAAACGGCAGCACGTGCGTTAAACCTGTTCCTAATGAATATTTTTACAGAATAATATTATCTGCAAAAAATGGTTCTATTTTTTTTCCTCGTAAGTGTGTGAAAAACGCAAAACTAAAATTTATCTTGGAAAATGTCGTGTAAAATTTAGATGATATTCTCACTCAAATACGGACTATTTGTAATAACTCTTCAACAGTTTTGCTTACACTCTACTCCTAGTCAAACCGAATTTGAGCTGCCATTTTTCAAGACTAGAGCACAATTTTATTTTGGGAAAACTTCTAGAAATTCAAATAGAAGTTTCAAGAGAATATGTCTGGGAATTTCCCTCGATTTTGTGATATCTTTTCAGTTTTTCATACAACAGGGCCTTAAACTTTACGCCTCTAGGTAAAATAGTTCCGAATATGTGGTTGTTTGTATGCTAGAAATCACTTGTTTCTTCAGCCATATTGAATTTATACTTCTACATGGCCCCAAATGAGTACCCAAGTAAATACGATAATTTGCTAACTATAAGATTAGTTTTATAACGCTACGAATTTTTATTACGTACGTTAACAGAAGTACAGTAATTAATTACCATAATTACACAGGTGTAGAAATGAAACATTGTTATTGTTGTCTAATAACACATAGTTAAAATAACATTGAATTAATCAGTAATGTAATTGTCTCCATCAACAATGACCATCTGGCAACATTTGGGTAGAAGTTCGATGCTTTGCCTGCAGAAGTTCTCTGTTTCTGAGTTTAAGAAATCAACTGGCCAAGGTTCAGAAGCAGCTTCATCAGGAAAGACTTGTCCCTCTAATATGGTTAGACAGAGAGACAGCGGAAAAGGTGAAAACCTCTCGACGCAAGGTCAGGAGACCCATGCACACTCAATTTATGTATCTTATCCATCGAATACAAATGACGTGCTATGATTAAGTGGTCACATCCCATCATTCAATTCCATTGTGCCAATTTCCTCGTTGGTTGAAGTGGAGTATCGTTCATATACTCATTTAAGCGAACTTTATCGCCTTCCTGAATGTGCATTATCAGATAAGTCCAATCGTTGTTCCCGGAACCGAAAGAACCATTTCCTTGCGTACTTTCAGCAATGGCAATAGCCACATACACACCACAATTTGTTTTCTCAGCTTCTACTGCACTTGGTCCTCGGTTAAACTCGAAGAACAGAATGTTTAACTTTGTCCACTTGACATTTCATCTATTTTCATTTGTAAAATTAACAAAATATACTCAGAATTAGACTACACTCTGTTCTCACGAACACAACACTACAAACCAAACAATAACTATTGAAAACGGACAACGAACTCTTGGTAACGCAGTGTTGCTAACCCATATCACAATTTATTCGCCGATCCAATATTTTGTTAATGAAACCCTATATTTTGACACCTTTATGTGCAATAGTTCCTAAGATATGGTAACTTGTAGAGAGTTATTTAAGTAGGAACGACACTAACAGTCACTTTCCCTTTCCACTGTTTCCTATGTTCCAAGTTTCATTTCTGTTGAGCATGCTTTATTTATCTTCTATTACAAGTCACTTCGTAATTCTGTGTACCTGATCGTTTTTCGGTCTTTTCCGTAAGTCGTCGGATCCCTCTTCTGTCTCTGTGTTTCACCAATTGAATTGTAAAAGATAACACATACCGTACGTCATCTGACATGTAAATTCGATGTAATTTACCTAATGAGATTTTTCTAAAATATTTAACGCCTGCTACATAGGCAACCCTTTGTTAACCAGAGTGCGATAAGTTGCATACGAAGCTAGGCAGTTCTGGTCGTAACGAAATACACAAACTGTTCACAGATCATTGTGTTGTTTGAGTAACCTGTCCATTAAAACTGCTTCAATTCTCTCTCTCTCTCTCCCTTTCTCTGGCGAATACATAAACATAGAAACAGAGAGACAGACAGAGAGGGGGAGAGGATAGAAGCAATTTTATTGGACAGGTTACTCAAACAACACAATGATCTGTGAACAGTTTGTTTTCCGTTAAGACCAGAACTTCGTAGCTTCGTATGCAACTTATCGCACTCTGGTTAACAAAGGGTTGCCTATGCAGCAGGCGTTCGACATCCAAGCAATAAATTTGGTTAAGTAAATTACACTGTATTTACATGACAAAGTACTACGGTATCTGTTAATTTTTTATTTCAATATATTGGTTGTATACCTACCCAGCTGTCCTAAGAACGTCATACGTCAGGAAGGGGGATGATGTTTCTTGACGATCACTATTTCAAGAACACGTAGCGGTAGTAACCTTAGCCTTTGTGCCATATTATGTATTTTCATGATCCTCCATTTGAAGAAGAAAGTTGTATTTCCAACTCTTTAAACAAAATAAACGAACGAAATGGACTGGAGAATATAATTCTTGTTTTAAACGTACTAGAAAAATTAACAATGGGGTTAGCTGTTAGCTGATTGCCTAGAGTAACTGAATTTTTCAGATTCATATCCTTTAATTAATTCATGATAACAACATAATTACAGTAAAACAGCATTGATTATATACAATATAATGCTGACTGTCCTGTACAAATTTTCTATAGTTTATCCTGATAATTGTCTAATTTATCTGAAGTTTGTAAAATTAATAAACTTGAAATGTGTAGAATGTTCTGATCTGGGATTAATCCTTTGACTACTTTAGGTAGACGGATTAAGTTCGTTATTTCAAAACTGTTATTTGAATTTTCTGAAGACTTAACACAGAAATATTACTTAATAAGTAAGATCAAAGCTACCAAGGAATGAAAGACCTCTAAAGAGCCCTCTCTTGAGCTTCATGACAAAGAGAGATTTCTCTTATTAATTGATTAATTAAGAACTGTATTGAGGAAACGAAACTTCCTCTGGGTATAGTTATAAGAACGTAAGATTTTTAAACTTTTCAGAATACTTTGAAAATTAAATTTAATCGGCTTGCATATATTTCTAGCATTAAACTATTACTGCCAAGGGAAGTGTCTTCCATGGAAATCACAAATCAACGCGAAACTACCATAATGCATTGATGATGTGTTAAAATGCACCCCTGTAATACTAACAAGTTTGGCAGTTTGTCGGAACATGAGATACAGGGTTTCAAACTTTGCGAAATTTTCTTTTGAAAGCCCCGAACTCCGGTGATGATAACACCAACAACTCCGGTAATGCGGACTATCTCTATGACCTATCTCAGTACCAAATGCACATCTATGCATATTTTTTTCATTATGGAGCAGAGATAGCATGCAAGGGTTTAACGTAATATCTTCCTTAAAACTAAAGGTGGTGTGTTTCGGTACTTTTCCTAGAAATCAGTCGGTCACAAATAAACGAAATGGGATGTTCTTTTTGGGCTACCCTGTAGTCATATAATAACCTTATGGTACCAATTATTTTCAGAGATATTTTACATATGTAACTAAACGGGAATCTCTTTCATACATATATATAAATCTTACCTACAGAATTTCTACTTTGGGGTGGATATAAAGCAGGGTTGCCAGACGTTCTGATAATATCAAGACCGTCCTGATTTTTTTTTGTATTTTGTCCCGCGTACCGATGCATGCTTTATCGGGATTTGTCCCTTGTCCCAATTTTCTACATGCTGTTCACTGGCACAGGTCAAAATGTACGGCAAGAATGATTAAAGTTTATTAAGTAAAACTGATTGTTATTTTATTGACAAAAAAGATAATAAAATTTTAGTGAATGTGTAAAACGTCCTTTATAAATATTATTTACTACATAAATGTGTCATGCAATGTCCGCGTTAAGGAAGGAATATAAAAATAATTGAAAAACAGTTGAAATACTTATCTGCTGATGTTTTCTGAAGATTGCAAACTACTGTGATAGGTTTATAATTACTTTGCTTACAGTAGTTTATTTTTTATAGTTGCGTCCCGATATTTTGCTTCACTTATCTGGCAACCTTAGTATCAAGCCAAAATTGGAGGTGTATAAGTAGAGTTTTACTGGGTTTCTATCGATTTTTAACCATGAAAAGTTTGAAGTTGTATGTGCGTATTCGAAAATTTGAAGGGCGATATTCTTCTTCAAAGGAGGCTGGCAGAATCCCTACCAGTGAATCAGCCAGACACCCCTGTGACGGGTGTTTACCCCACAAGGTCTCGACAACCCCCAACTTTAAAATCGATAGAAACCGTACAAAACTTCACTTACACCCTCCCAATTTTTGACGTTACAATCCCCCCAAACTCAAAATCCTGGCGGAAACTCTGATCCCTGCTTATAGGAGTTTTCATTTCAACACATTTTCAATTCACTGGGAAAGTTTAATAATAATTTGCGATTTCCTTGGAGATGAAACCCATCTGACTGATATAGTTTCTTTTGAAGCAAAATAAGTTATTGGTGGTTCCAATACTCAAGGACGGCGCATGAAACATGCACTGTTTGCATTTTTTTTTCTTTACAAATCACTAGAATATCATGAACACCATACAAGAGTTCTACAAGCTGGCAATGAAAAATTACCCAAGATTAACTTCCGATGGTATGTTTTCTTTAAGTAAAAACGTAAAACAAACTACAAACTCACAAACAATACGCAGAAATTGATCTATTGTTTACATGTTTTCACTCTGTGTGCTCTTCTCATCTTATAAGAACGTTTAGATAACTACGGTTTACAAACTTTAGTTTAAAAAATGTAATTAATACAATACAAAGAAAACCATTCAAGGGTTAGAAGAAATAAGATAAATAATATTGATTTTAAGGTTTCATTTCGTTACGTTTCATTTTAAATTACTCTTTATCACCAACGTAGTAAACAATTTGATTAAATTCTGTCATCTAGTGGACACTACTGAATTTTACAAACACATGTATATGCCGTAGTTGTTAACATATACAGTTCACCAATGCATTTGCACAAAATATGCATTTTTCCGCGTAAAAAATGTTGCATTTACATCATTTTAGGAGCATTAAATGATAGCTGGACTACTGTTAAGACTTTTACGATCATTAATTAGTTTGTTTCCCCTTCTATTTTGTAGAAAAGAATATATTTGTTAAATTGTTTGCGACCTAGAAAAACAAAATTACATCCTTACCTCAAAACAATATACACTAAAGTCTCGTTTAACCAAATTTGATGGGACCAAGGGTGATTCAGTTAAACCGGGAACACTGTGATTTACATATTTATTACCGTACTACAAGTTAAAAAAACAACTTTATTTTAAAGTAAATTAACATTTTTTTAAACCTAAGACTACTACTATAATATAATTACTGTACTGTCTTTCTACTTAACATAGCAAGATTGGTTTTAGATAATTCATTCATAGTCAAAAGTATAAATCAAATTTAGCATGTGCAAAATGCTAATACCAGTTTTTTTTACTTCGTTGGGATTCGGTTAATTCGGAAATTCGGCTCAATGAGACTCTTGTGTAATGACGATAAATATTTGTCGTTTTACTATTTTTTTTTTTTTTAGTTTTTATATATATTTTTGTCACATAGTACAAGTCATTACAGTTCGTCCCTGAATCTACAAGAATAGTATATATATAATGAAGAAACAAAGGTTCAAGTTGAAATTGTTAAGTTGTATCAACATGGAAATCTATCTTCAGCTTTGGCAAACAAACAGAACAGACAACCTTTTCCCATACAACAATTTTAATTTGACTTAAAAGTGAATCAAACTTACTTTGACAACTCATACTATCAAGTTTGACAAGCTCAAAGCAAGTGTCTGACAACCTTGTTGCAAGTTGGCATACTATCTCTGTTTCTCAAACATGAGCTTATAAACTTAACATTGCGCAGTATAACCTTAGTCTATGTTGATGAAAGTTTCTTATTAAAAATTATTTTCTGGTATGAGCGGTCTTGTGGAGAGTCGGATGATAGTGGCAGGTTTTCTAAAACATAGAATATAAACAATGAAGATTCAGGAAAATATTACAGATAATAGGATTAACATCAACAATGATACTATCCGGAAGAATGTTGTAAAGATACGAAGAAAACTGTTGACGCTTTCTACGTTCTTGAGTGCTAAACCGCAGAGGATCAAGAGCGCGTGAGCTGATTTTCTGAAGAAGCTAGTTTTCTTAAGGACCAACATTGCTCATCCTAATTTGTCAGAGTAAAAGCAGTTCAAACTCCACTCACTTATTTTGAATTCTACATGAAGAAGATTCATATCGATGCCATTGTGTATATTCATACATTTCTTTAGAAAGTTGTTTAGTCTGGGGGAAGGTGCGATTTCTAAACAATTGGGGAGATTTATGTAATGCACATTGAAGAGGCAGCCGAGTTAACATTTGATAACTGGCTACTCCTACTTCTGTGTTGACGTAATGTGTTATGTGTGGGTGTGAGTATTTGCAGTGTTTCTGAACTGAATTTTATTTAAGGCCTTTAGGCATCTAAGGCTCAGATCGACAGTGTTTGTGAAGAAAGCATAATTTGTTCTATTAAAGAAGAGAGTAGAAATACAAGAGAGAACGTAGCCCATATAAGTAAAATATTTTTTTTCTTCCTTAAATAGTTTGTGTCTGAAATATGAATAAGGAGAACATCAATGGGAGCTGCATAAAATTGTGAACGTTCACGTCATCAAGTACATTTCCTTTTAAAAATTTCATTAAAATTTCAACTTTTCACTTTGAGCTCGTAAGTTTACATTGACTATCTCTTATAAAATATAATATTATCTTTAAATTCTATTTTAGGTTTGATTAGCTAAAACTGTGATGTCTTATAGCCCCGCTGTATCCGTCTGTCTGTCCGTATGTTGACAACTTTCAACTCAGAAATTGCTATGGCTATGGAGGTAGTTGAGGTGTCGTTGGAAATGTCTAAAAATGATTAGCTCAAAGCTGCATAAGTTCGTCCGTTCATCGATAAGTTTTAACTCAGGAACTACTAGGGCTACAAAGCTGGTTGAGGTGTCGTTGGAAAGGACTCGGCGAGACTAGCTCAAAGCTGCATATAGCATCCATATTTGTCCGTCTGTTGATCAGATTCAACTCATGAACTACCAAGCAAATGAAGGTAGTTGAGGTATCATTCGAAAGGTTTCGGCAATACTTTACCAACGACACAAAAGTCATCCACTAGCCACCGTAGCTCAGTGAGAGAACGTTGGCGTAGCATTCGGGAGGTCGTGGGTTGGACCCCAGCGGCAGAGCATCCTGACTGAGTTTTTTCCAGGGGTTTCCTCAGTCACACCAGGTAAATGTCGGAATGGCACCTTCAACATAGGTTCTGGCCAACACCTTCTCGACTCCTTTCCTCTCCCTTGTTCCTACAGAGTGAGGGAAAAAAATATAATCAATCAGGGCCCAGTTTGTAGGCATCATTCCGACCTGGTGTAACAGGAAAAATTCCGTAAGGACGGATGCTCGTTGCGATCGTTCCCTTGACTTTCTGACTTCGAAACCAAAGCTCTTATCAAGTGATGTACGATCACTCGTTCGTTTCGTTATATAATTCACTCCTACACCTTTTCGGTAATACACACGTTAGTATTCAAACCGATATATTTACCTTAATCTACAGTGAAAGAGTTTAATTATACATTAATGATCTTATGTTACAATTAATATTAAAGAAGCAATGTCTTACGTTTGAGAATAAATTTTCTTATTAGTTCAGCCAAATTAGTTTAATATTTATTTTCTGCAAACTAATATCTTAACCTTATGAGGTAATCAATTTGGGAATAACAGTGGATAGAAGAGACAAATGTATCCGAAACAGGTGAAAGCTTTTTAGTGCCATCTATTGTGCTTTTTTACTAGACAGAAACTAATTGCATTTAAATACAGGCTTAACTCAATTACGTTTTTAATTACGCTTGCTTTTACTTTAATGAAGTTAATCAATCATGATCGCATTAGCACAATTAAATTTTAGTGAATTATGTAGTTTATTTATTTTGTTAATAGTGTACATCACGTTTAGTATATATTAGAATAATTAATTCCATTATTCTATCTGAAAATCGTTTAATCGTCTAATGAGTTTCAAAGGTGGAATTTTAAGTTCCTTTTATTAAATTCCTTATATTTGTGAGGGTGGATTGTACTTTCTAAAAATCTGAATTTACAAAGGACAATATTAATTTTAAAATAATTTACTATGCCAGATCTCAATTAAATATGTGCCAAGATTTGCAGGTGTTATCCGCAAACGAATCCGGTTCCGAGTGATATTGGAAATGGTACCTGGATTTTAAAATCGAGAATCCGAATTCGGGACTTGAAAGTTGAAATAGAGAATTCAGATCCGGATCTTGGAACAGGGTAACCGATTCCGAATCTAAGAACCGAAGATTCGGATCTTGGAACCGGGTACCCGGATCCGAATCATAGAACGAGGATTGATTCTTGGGGTATCGAGGATCTGGATGCTAGAACCTGTTCCTTAGAATCCGATTCTCGATTCTTCACTTGGGCGTATTGAAATTATCAGGGAGGAGGGATAAAAGAAAATATTTTCCCAAATATTATGACAGGTTTTCACTAATTTTATGTCTGATTTTTATTATTTTCTTTGAAATCAATTTCAGTACGAATATGAAAATAACTGTACAAAATTTAATAAACGAAAGGCTTTGAAGAAAAATAATATTTATTTATCTGTAAAAAGACTTGAAAGGCGCCATTGTAACAGCATAGTTGCTGTTCCATTTTTAATTTATTTTCTCCCCGTTTTATTTTCTTAGTCTCCGTTTGTTTCCTTTCTGTGTGTTCTCCTTAGCTCATTCTCTTTGGTTCGTTTTAGATTCTTTGAGCGTTTCGTTTTAATTTTTGCTTTGGGTTTTAACCGTTATCCATCCAGGTTTTCGTTAGTCACGCAGCATTGACTTGGATCTGGTACTTGTTTTTGATTGGACCCTAGTCAATGCTTCGTTCCGTGTTTTTGCTGATTGGTGTGAATCAGCCTTCTTCTCCGTTTGCTGGGAGAACTACTCTCCCACGCCATGTTAGTTCAGTTCCAATTTTAATAACTAGAAGGATGGACGTATGGGCTCTCCGTCATCTGTACTTCCTGAGCCCTATCTACATGTGGTAAATATAAATACCAAACTTAGTGTGTACTTCGATAATATTTCGGCTGATTTCATCCATACCGGAAAATTATATTAAATCATAGTAAGAAGAACAAAAACCGATACAAGTGTTACCGAGACTTTTCAACATCATTATTTCGACATTTTCACTTCAGTAAATTTAATATTTTGGTTTTGAGATTATTTGTCAAAATGTACAATATGTTCTAAATTTCAGTATGGGGCCGCTATTAACCGAATTCTTACATTACAAGTATCGGATCGTTAGATTTCAATAATCATATGCCAAATTTTCGTCTCCAGTTTTCCAAATCATTTCGAAATTCCCGGTTAGCCATGTTTGACAGCTACCGCATATTTCCTTTACGTAGTCAAATTAGCAACATGTCTGTTCGACCATCTTTACGTACCGTTTTTGATGTCAATAGTAAATTTAATTATTCGACATAGTTAATCTTGGTTTCAACTCCAGCCACTATTCTCCGATAAAAAGTCACATTTTATAACCTTATTTTGCATTTTTAAGATTTATTCAGAACGTCATTTGTATAATGTAGTAATCATCTGTAATGACATCACGCATTTACTAAAGCAAAATTGATTCTTTCTGTACGATGTATTTTGGACTATAACTTCCTTCGTGTAAGTAATACTGTGAAAAAACTTTTCTAAATTAAATAACAATGTTTTTCGGAATACTTTGTGGAAATTTCAGCAAGATTTATTAATTATTATAGAAATTATGGACATTTATATTCGACAACGTAACTTTCAGTTCTGCTTAATTAATTCAATGTATACTAGATAGACGATTCAAATTTGTTTGTTCCTTCAACTCCACAGTAATTCTGTTCAGATTCTTATGATATTATCATATCCGAAAGCATGCATTATGTAAGTTCAGTGTAATAAATTGGAATTATGAAATTTTTATATTTCTTCGAACAATCTTGTGTTTATGTTCAGTGAACGTAGTATAGAAACCTCTCAGTTAACCAGGTACGATTTAAGGCATTAGTTGATAAACCACATAAAGTGTATAGTAATATTTATGATGTGCAGTGAGTTATTTAATGTTTGCCATGATATTCATTGGAATTTAACTACTAATCGTTACGTGAAGTTGACAGCAAATGATACTAAATTATTTCTGTGTTTCGGTAAACCTATCGTTTTGGGTGATGCGTTTTAATTAGATTAGGTCGGTTCATAAATCCGTAGGCCAGCGGTAGGATTCTTTCGCCAGTTGAGATGTGATAACTTGGGAAAGGAACTATATATTGAATTTCTGGTTATTTCTGCGTTGACATATGAAGTGACTCCAGCATGTGATTTGTATGAATAAATATTATTTGCGTTTTGCGTTATGACACTACGTTTGGATTGAGTTGCGACCGTCATTCGTTGTGTTCGTTCGTCTTTATTTCAGGAATTACGATTCCAGACTACAGGTGTGGGCCCTACTAAGGTAAAGGTAAGACATGGTCTTTTGCCACCCTGTAGACTTCGAAGTGAGTAAAGACACAGTATGAGTCACATATGAGTCGTTATGCGTATTATCGTTTGAGATTATTTCCAAAGTAAAGATCTGCGTTTTTCTTTCTTAATCTGTCGCTAATCTGAACCAGCTGGTACTTCAGAGTATGAACTGACGATCTAATTAAAAGATTGGAGGTGTCACCTTACCGGTATTTGCTCCCTCGATCTAAATTATTTTTTTACAGCGATCACAAGGATATGGAATCCTCTTTCCCAGATATTCTTAAATCTGGAAGGCATTTCTGCGCCGCTCGTCTGGGGTGTAGAAAATGTTTGGAGCTAGAGTTTAGGTTAGATGCGATGCGTGGGTACTCTAGGCTCCTGGCGACCCTATTTGTCTGTGTGATCCTCTGTTGGGATCATAGGTTGGGGACGTTTCACCATTAATCTGTAGAATTAAAAAAAGAACAAGTTTGTCTCTGTAGAAACGTGAAAAGGTTGAGACATTTAAGGTAGTAATTAAAGCTAGATTCGTTTTACACTTATTATCGTTAAAATCTGCAACAGATTAAAAAAGGAAAACTAAAAAAAAATGCAGGAATGATAGATGGAAATTATACTCGCTTTGAATACCAGGTGGATCTACTATCATTACTCAGATTGCTCCTTCGTGGAACATAAGATATAACTGAGATGCCTTGTGGGTCTTACAAAATATTATATTTAAGTTTTTAAAGTGTTCCCTCTGCGTTTTTATGAGTAATAAAGACGAAAAGCGTGTGAAAGCCTGAGGAGTTTGAAACAGAGCCATCTCGCGTTATATCTCTCTTTCTTGCTGGAAAGAAGTTTAAGTAATATTTTCTCAGCACAACGTAACCAAGACACAGTGTGTTCTCGTATGTTGTAGGGGTTAAGTGGTTATGCGCTCTTTTTTGAGAATATATTACGTTAAGAGACTGATACATAAAACTTGTATAGACGATGCACTGTAGAATATGCACTTATTTTCACATTCTAATAGCACCTATCGCATGTATCAAATATGTGTTCATAACTTGTATACACTTTATATGCGAGAAGCAGGAATTCTGCTATGCCTCATAATAGGGGCTGTTACCGCCGAAATTCTCAGCCAGCCTCCAACTTTAAAAAAAAAATGGTTAAAAATCGATGAAAACCCTGATGAACTCATTAATCTCGGCTTTACACTCCCAAAACTGAAAATTTTAATTCAACCGGAGAGTAATAAAGACATCAGAACAGTTAAAGAGGAGGTTACCTCACAAAACGTAAATATTGTTCAGTGGCGTCACTGAATGATAGTGATCCAAATGAGTTACTGGTACTTCCCCTGGAAGTTGGGACCCGCCCCTGTGATCTAGATGAATGATACGGTTTTGAACTCGTCTCGCCGAGACCATTTCAACGACACCTCAACCATCTTCTTAGCCGTAGTAGTTCCGAAGTTATAAATTCCCCCCATCTCTCCGAGACCTCTCAAACTCCGTCATCTTTACCACCTTCCTAGTCCTAGTAATTCCTGAGTTGAAAGTTTTCGACCGACGCGACGGACGGACAAAAGCCTAACAATGTAGCATTATTCCGATCAAACCAAATTTAAGAGGTAACTTCATAAGTTCGATCTGTTGTTAATCTTTTCCGATTTAAATTCTTTTGTAAAATGTTCTGTTTAAATATTTAGTTGAATTCCAGCAAAGATACGTGTAATGTTTTAAATTTACACCTAAAAGAGATTTTATCAGGAAGGCTAGCGACACGATTTTGGGTTTTGTAGAATAAATATAGGCAATAATGCCAGATATACGATATGAAAGTCTTAAATACGTATTACGTTCTCTTCATTATTTAAAACTTATAACAAAAGCTAAAGAACCGTTATTTACAGAATAACAGAAAATACAAGAGGATCTACTGCTCACTTTTCTTCTTTTTTTTTTACCGTTTTCCCTCTATAATTTTCTTTCCGACCAATTTTTTCTCTCTGAGGCACGCTTTGCTCGCAACTTTCCCACGATACAAGTTACATCCCCTCATCTCGACGCATTGGCAGAGCTAGCGACGCCACTTCTGCATTGCGGTGAATAGCGGAACTACTAGCAGAACGTTCAGGTTTGTTTCAAGTCTTCTCGGTCAGTATTTCCAACCTGTACTGGAGGAAAGAACTTCTTTGTTGTAAATATATCTTTCAGATTTTTTTACAAGATATTAAAGGATAAAAAATAAAGTAAGATATGTTCTGGAAATATAGTGTAAGATGACGTTTAGTTGCTTTATTTATGGGCAAAATTACACAATTCACGAACTAATCAAATTAGTTTTTCTTAAAATATGAACACTGTATCAGTTTATTGTTTCCCCCCCCCCGCCTCTCATATTAGATAAATTACAGTTTCACATTAGTGACAATAAAGCTTTATATTGTAAATACACACTAAAAAATGAACTTGTTGCACACATTTTATATAGGCCTATATCCTCCCTAAAATTAGTTTTCTACACATAAAATGTACATAATTTGTACAACACAGGCTAAGACTTTAAAATGTCTTTTGGAAGTTGAATGTAGTGCACTCTAGTGTTCACATTTTAGATTTCGTGATAGATTGGCTAATGAAAATGGACTTACAATCCCGCTTACAGTGGTCCGTGTCCAAGCATCAAATCTCAGGAACCGCAAGGGCTGGAGTTTTCTTAATTTTATTTATGGCCTTTAGGCATCTAAGGCTCATGTTGGGATAGGAGAGGGGAAAGGATTCAGAAAGGTGTCGGCCAGGGCCTATATTGAAGGTGACATCCCGGTATTTGCCTTGTGTGACTGCGGAAAAAACTTCAGTGAGGGTTGTTGGTCTTTGGGATTGAACCCACGACCTCCCGAATGCTACGCCAAAGATCTGCCACTTTTTAAACTCTGTGTTCTATGTCAACGATTATACAACAAAAAGTAAAGAGCCTAGAACTAAGAAAAACTGCAAAAAGAAAAAAGGACACGAATAACTCAATAAAGGAACTAGGAACATTAACATTTTTAAGCAGATAAAAACATACAAGAGAACCTGAAAAGTTCGATGCAGTAATAGAGCTTGTCTCTGTATTCTTGTAATTTTCAGATTAAGTACAACGTCTTCCTAGTTTTTTCTCTATTCAGTTCCTTAAATTGATCCAATTCTAAAAAAAAAATATCCTTAGTTTCATTTCTATCTCTAGCAGAAAAAAAACTAATATCATCCACGACACAAATTTCAAACACTGGTCTCCACAATTTATCCCGCTTAAATCTCATGTAACATGCGCGTAATACAGGCATTAGACATACGGCGAACATGTAGGGCTGAGACAGTGACCTTGACTCAATCCTTTTGGAGTTTCAATTCTACTACCAAGTTGTTTTTTTTAATTAATAATTTTAGAGTTTTTGACTTATATAAACTTACAATCAAATTTATGAATTTCTGGGGAAAATGTAACTGTTTGCAACACCTCTCTCATTTCCATTAAAAGGCGTGAGATCAGTTTTGTGTTAGGTATCCCAACCTGGCTAGGGTGTAAGATTGTATTCCTTAGGGGTGCTATTCTCAATGCACAGACACTTCATCAGAATCTTGACATCGAAATTGTATAAAGCGATCTTTTTACAATTGTTATGGATCGCCATTCCTTTTTCTTTACGTAACAAAATGCCTGTAGATTGTATTTGCATAGCGCATATAAATACGTTAGTTAACTCTGGAATTATTTGATCTTTACAAGGTATACGGAAACCGTTCCCGGTACTGGTTACACATTCAGATTATTTAATGCCGTTTTGAGTTCCTTAACAGTAAACGACTGATCCAAATTTTCTTGGTCTTCTATGTTTAAACCGTACCAATTTTCTTCTTCGGACAGTGTTCCTGTCCTTCTTTATGTGTTGATCTAAAGTAGTTCTTCATTGCTTTTCAATTATTCTGTATACATGTTGCGCTACGCCACTACACCCTGTTTCCAGGCATGAATCAAACCAACCAAAAGTTTAATCTTCCTACGTCGTCACAGAAGTTTGATCTGTTCCGAATATAATCTCATATTTATTTACTAGTTGTAAAGTTGTTGCTACATCATCTCTGAAAAACTGTTCCCTAAACTGTTTAAAATTAGTTTCACTATTTTCACTTGCTCCTTAGCTGCAAGTTGCGCAGATGCGTCTGCAGACGATCCATGCCACAATTATAATATCGAATTGCCACTATTTCATAGCAAATCTTAATATTACTAATATTATAATCACGTATTGTTCAAAGTTAAAGATGGTCATCAAGCCTTCAGCACTTCAGCAACTTATCTAGGTTATTTATTATCTTCCTCAAATATGCAGAGAGCATTGTTAATTCTCATGTCCAGTTTTATATATTTGGTCTTCCTCCGTTTAATATTTACGTGGTTTTCAGTTTGCAACTGCAAAATGTCATATAATTGTGAGTCTTCTTTTAAGATTTTACCAATTCAACTGCATTGGGGTGAGATTTTCCTGTTTTCCGATTTAGACGATAATGCCACCCTTCAGCTGCATTAGTTATTCTGTGGCGTTGCCCATAGCAATTCCAGATGTCTTTGCAGACCTCGTTTTGAAACCATTGTTCTACAAAATATTCATTGAAGCGCTGAACGCAATCTATCATTGGACATGTTTCCTTTATTTTCATTCAACCATCACTTACATATTCTGGCAGTATACGAGCTAGTGCTGCTACCTTTCTGATGTGCTGTCTCACTTCGTCGTTGTCTTTGTACATATTCGCCATTTCAAACTCTTGCACTTCTCTCCATTAAAATGGAAATTGCAGCCTTGAATTTTACATAAGGGAAAGACTTCGCTAACAGCTTG
>JAGDQP010001182.1:107164-130256 GCA_022664845.1 Lepisma saccharinum | reverse complement strand
ATTTATCTAAAATATTTTTTGCGCCTCGATTCAGTTTCCTTGTTATGTAGTTTGCTGTTTTAGTTGACCAGAAGGTGTGGCCTGTGAGCAAAGGGGTTGTGATTGGCGGAAGACGTAGAAAGGATCCCTTGGTCTTCTGGTGATTTATATGATTAGTGTGTTGTCTGAGGAAGATGTTTGAATATTAAAACTGTAATGCTTGCTGGCTTTTTTTTTTTTTTTTTTACAATCAAGTGTAATAGCCTTGTCAGCCTGTTTTAATTTAATTAAGTAATAAAACTTATCTAGTTGGACTTGTATATTATGTGAATAGTTTGACCTTTTTCCGGTTTGAAAATTATAGACCACGGAAGACCGACAAAGATTTTACAGATCTGTTCAAATTGTTCTCAGAATTGATTTCCCTTAAATTATATTTCTTGTAAAAATTGCACCGGCATAATGTTTTAAATTATATTCTAATGACTGTTATTGAGTTCCTTTTCTTACATGTCACGGATGCTTCTCACCATCAATATTCTTTTGACACTTAGCCTCGTAGCAGGGCGCTCTATCATGCATAAGATGAATTGATTGTCACTTAATCAGGCTACAATCTGTGGGAGTAGTTGCTTTTGAAGGACGTTTAGTGTATATCTTGCTGCATTATTACCTCTACTATATAAAGTCTCCCAGCTTGGAAGACGGACATTACGCCCTAAACTATGATTGACATCAGATGATTTACACAATGCAACTTGAACACCTGTCCAGCTCAACGCCGAACATATCGTAAACATTCATCAGATATAGCGAAACATATTTTCATCCATTCATTAGAAGTCTAGTGGTTTGGTCCTTGTGCCCATTGGAGACGCTTCTTTGCATAATTCGAGACTGTTCAGGGACTTCCTTACTCTGTATGGAGTATTTTGCCATTTCTTACATGGTCGGTGTGACTTTTGTTCCCTAAACAGAGCGTAACACAGGAGTAATTCCTGCGCCATAACCTGTCATATTTATCCCTAAGCCTTAGAAAGTGGCTTTTCTGTTCCTCAGAGAGCCAAACTTGTTGAGATTTTTAACGCTTGCGCTTTCGCCTACTTTTTCAAACCCTGTTTCGCTGATTTGTTTGTTTCTCTCGTGATCTTTTTCGTACATATTTTTATATACAATAGCTTTACAAGAAAAAATAGTCTTTGTTTATATCTTCCCTTCCCGAAAAGACCTTTCACAACTTCAACTTTACGCGGGTAAAGTATCGCTGATCTTTCACATTATTCCGAATTTATATAAAAATGCGAGCGGTCCCGGGTTCGATTCCCGGCGGGGGCTAAAAAATTTCAGTGTTGATCCAGAATCGTGAGGACAATTGCGGAGCTGCTGTGAATAAGACAGTGGCGATCACAGTGAGAGCTTCGGCTCTCCTCTCCCAACCTGTCTGTCAACGTGGGAGCAGTAGACCAATCCCTCCCTTCGGGGAGAGGCCTCATCCACTAGTGGATTGAATATGGCTGCGATTTATTTATTTATTATAACTATACAAACAAACGCGTTAAAATCACTTTAAACTGATCAACTGCAATTGTGTTAACATTATGAATATCGTATCCTCATACACCTGCAAAGAACAGCGAGTTACACTGCTAACTTGTTGGCACAAGAAACACAATAGCTTCAAGTGTCCAAACATGATCTGCAGAACCCCCCCCCCCTCCAGTGCTGCCATCTGCGGCTCAAGCGTGATACAAATACTCTAGTTGGAATGTTGAAAAGTGACAACAAAAAAGAAACAACCAATTATTTTGTGCTGGCAGATAAATAATAAAATCCTAATCTCCGCACGTAGTGGAATTTTGAATTTTATTTATGGCATTTAAAGCTCAGGCCGGGATAGGGGAGGGGAAAGGTATCGGCCAGAGCCTATGTTGGGGGTGCCATCTCGGCATTTGCCTGGTGTAACTGAGGAAAAACCTGTTAGGATGGTCGGCCGCTGGGGGTCGACCCACGACCTCCCGAATGCTACGCCAACGCTACTGAACTACGGCGGCTTGGTGAGTAGACAGTGGAGTGTGTAGACTTTCGCCACTAGCTGACTCAGCTGAATTGCAATGCAACCAACTTGAACATCATGCCAGACATATCAGATGAAACCTACGATGAGCGAATAAAACTCAGTGGCATCAGAACATGCTATACTAAAATTTTACTTAGGTGAAAATTTTCTCGCCCTTGAGAAAATCTTATTTTACATTTCGCTTCAAGTGTCAATTACTGGTGCGTTTACCTTACTTTATATGAAGAGGTTAGTTCTGGTGGTAGCTTAATTGCTAGAATACCTGGCAAGCAACTGGGAGATCAAAGTTTGATTCCCGATCACTGCTGGGACTAATTCTTTAGATCATTTATCATCTATCTATTCACCGTGTAATATATCCGTATTTTTGTTTTGCTATTAGTCTAGGAATTACTGTAATTATTTGCGCGATTTTTTCCGTGTAAATACATCATAAAAAAGGCTAAAATTACCCTAACCCTTACACATCATAGCGTTTGTAGACTTTGATGATTATTTGTAATTATTACATAAAATTATTTATAGTTCTTATTGTAAACGTCGCTGACCGATGATTCATAGTTGATATTGTTAGTAATTGAACATTTTTGAATGACACCACACACACATGGCTGTGAAGAACAAATGGAAAAAAAAAAAAAATTTGCAAACTTTTCGGGACTCCAGCGGGCCCTATTGCAGCACAAATTGTAAAAGCATTTAGAAAAAAGTGTAAATTCTTTGTACGACACGTCCTTTATATTTTCTAACGAGAAGAGCCAACACAACCCCTTTTACCGAACACGAAACTCACTATGAGTGATAAATCGATTTTAAAGTCCTTTGAAAGGAAAGCTATAACTAAAGGGACCTTCTATTCCCGCTCATGATGACCGTCCGTGTCCAGAAATAAAAACCCAGGAAGTACAAGGTGTACAGAGTTGCTTGAGGTGTCGTTGGAAAGATCTTGGCTAGAGTAGCTCAGATCCCCTACAACCGTCCTGATTGGTGCAGTAGTTTAATGTTGCCAGCTCATATTCCAAAAAAACCGTTCGAATTGTTTCCATTCAGATAGACCTAACTTAGAATAAACATTATTCAACACAAACACCAAGAGGGCCTACGTTGCCTAGCAACCTACTTACCAGTGTTGCCAGCCCATTTTCTATGAAGGCTTCTTTCAATGCTCCCATAATTTTAGTCATGGCAGCACCAAACTTTGCATAAACATTGTTTGACACAATAGAAACATACTACGGATGTTTCCTCTCCCCATAAACCCCACTGTCAGTGTTGCCAACCCATTCCAAAAATATTTCATGAACTTGAGTTGTCATTCGAAAGGTCTTAGCTAGACTATCTCATTCGCAAAACAGTCTTGATTGGTGTAGCATTTCAGCGTTGCCAGCCCATTTAAAAAAAATCCAATTATCATGAAGAACGGTAGTTCTTCGAGTGACGCTGACAAATGAGTCTGTTAGCAGCAGTCTATGTATACAGCTAGTTTCGGATCTAGCGAACCATAAACCCGATTTTGATGCTATGGGGTAACCTAAAGCAAAGATCTCCAACAAAAGATGGCAGCACAATCTCCGTATATGTCTAATGTATTCTTATCGGTGCACGAAATTTCCTGGCTACTTCTACAAATTCAAGCCTAGAGAGTTCAAACTTTCAGGGAAGAAAGTTCATAACCAATTCAAGAGCATGATCGATGACGATTTTTTATTTTCGTTTTCCTTCATTGTTGTTGTGAATATCGATACATATAACAATGAAGCTCTTTCAACAACGAACAAAACATAAAATTAAAAATTGGCATCGATCATGCTCTTGAATTGGTTATGAACTTTCTTCCCTGAAAGGAAAGTTTGAACTCTCTAGGCTTGAATTTGTAGAAGCAGCAATGAAATTTCGTGTAACAGTGAAAATACATTAGACATATACAGAGCAGTGCTGCCATCTTTTGTTGGAGATCGTTGCTTTAGATTATCCTTAAACTTGCATTTGAAAGCTCTTTGCCATACTAAGACATAGGAAAAGGAAGTGGGTAGGACCTCCCTGAGACCCCTAGGGCCAAAGTATCGAGTTACGATGACAAAAATAAAACAAGGTGAAGTTATTGGAGATTATTCGCAGAAATCCTAATGAGAAGACGACGCCTATAATAGTCAAAGAAAGGAGGCAGTTACAATTGCTGGTACGCATTTCGACGTAGGGAGATAGGTACCTAAGCTAAATAGTCTGCTACAGTATCAGGCAGTCATTCGACCCCATCATCCCTCGCAGCATCAACATCAGCAGATTCCTGATCACCAATACTCGCAGCTTCATCACCACAGGAAGGAGGCCCGCGGAGCATGATTGAACGTTTTTGAGGCCTTTTTCGCGTATGAGTCACAACAGGGTCCGAGGACATCAGCATCCAATTAAAGATGTCTCTATTCGTGTTAGGTTCGTCTGGAGTGATATTGTCGTAAGTGTTTATACTCTTTACGGCCTGTCTCAATCACATCTTCTGACGGTTGGCCTACGGGCAAAGGGAAAGAATTTAAAATATCAGCCCCGTGTAGTAAGTTTGTGAATACTAGCACTCATTTTGTACCAACCGTACCGTGAAATAGCCATTTGTGCTGTTTCAAAGCAATACGTTTTAAATATGTCTTCGTTGACATAGTGGCCGCAAGCAAGAATAGAAAGTATATTTCGAATCGTTCTATTAAGTCCTTATCGAGTCCAGTGATTTGGGAAACGAGCGATGGATTTTGAAAAAAACTTTCGCGCTATGTTACCATCATTGCTATTGCCACCACCATCTTTTGGCTGATCAACAACGAGGCCCATTTCTGTATAAAATGCAATCGCGAGTTTCGTTTTGCGATCTTTCACCCTGGCTTTTGCATTTGCACCTCGTGCTTGCCACTGTTGTATGTCCAGTTTGTACGCTATATGCAGTAAATATTCAAAACATCGAAGATATGTATGTAATACGGAAAGACCATATTTGAACGTGTCTTCATTACAGTCTCTGTTTGTAAGTTGCTGTAGATCGTGAAAATCTTTAGGAGTGGCTTTACAAACATTGCACCCTTGCGAACTGAAAGTATCAGTCAAAATGTTGACAGTCCTGCCATCTAGCATTGTACAAACAGGAATATGCTTACATTTTAGTGTCTTATTGCCGAGAACGATTACTGTTGGCTGCAATTGCAAGATTTGTGTTTGTACTTCGTCCTACTCTGCTTTCACATTGTGAACCGTTTCCTTTTTGATCTTAAAGGCAATTGGTCGGCAGTATCTTGTCGATGATGGAGTCATGTTCTTCCAAAATATTTTGGTTTTATCCCAGATTCACAAATGTGTAGTGGCACAATAGTACATAAAATTATGTTGGAATCCGCGTATTGTGAATTATCCGCGAAAGTTTGTTTATATCTGGTGTAGTAAAAACTAATCCATTATTTTGCCAATAGATGGCTTCAGTGATCTGTATCTCGCGTTGTATAAGTCCGATCGGGTTCAACGAGATGGCGTTCAAACGATGAGATTGCGTACTACAAACACTGTTCAGATAGTTGTGATGAGTTGACTCAGTGTTGTGTGAGCGCGCGTCAAAATGGACACTAGCAAAGAGAAAATACGCTATATTTTACAGTTTTTCTTCGATAAAGGCGAAAACGCAAGCCAGGCGGCTGCAAATGTGAATAGTGTTTATGGTCCTGATACTGTAACAGCCAATCACGCGCAATTTTGGTTTCGTCGATTCCGTGCCGGTAATTTTGACGTCAAAGATGTACCACGCACTGGAAGGCAACGTGTCGAAAATGTCGATAAAATCATGGACATTGTCGCGTCCGACCGTCATGTAAGCACTGTTTCGATTGCCCAAGAGCTAAACATTGCACAAAAAGCGCGTGGAACCATTTGCATAAGGCTGGATACACAAATAAGCTTGATGTATGGGTGCCACACGAGTTAACGCAAAAAAACCTCATGGACCGAATTTCCATCTGCGAATCGCAACAAAAGCGACCCATTTCTGGAGCGGTTGGTGACTGGTGATGAAAAGTGGATCACTTACGACAACGACACTCCGGTTGTCAGTGTTGCCACTCTACTTACTATCAATGGCCCGGAATCTTTGCGATGGTTAGAAGGATCGCAGTTCTAACTTGTTTCCCTTAGCAACGAAAAAATATCTGGATGTACGAGAGAAGAAGGGGGGAAGAGAAACGAGCGGGCAGTAGTTAACGCCATATTTGTGTCAACTCCAGTATTAACAACAATTTTCTTTCACTGGTGTTCATTCAAGACAAAGAGAAAACATCATGTTGATAAGCAAAACGGGGGATTTAACGGAATAAGGAAACAACAAAAGATGGCAGCACAACCTCCGTATATGTCTAATATATTTTTCCCGTTGAACGAAATTGCAAAGCTGCTCCTACAAATTCAAGCCTAGAGAGTTCTAACTTTCAGGGAAGTAAGTTCATAACCAATTCAAGAGTTCTATCAATGCTAATTTTCTTTTTTGTTTATTGTTGAAATCGCTTGATTGTTGTTGTGAATATCAATACATATAACAATGGACAAAAAGGAAAATAAAAAAGCGGCATCGATCATGCTCTTGAATTGGTTATGAACTCTCTCGGCTTGAATTTGTAGCAGCAGCATTCAAATTTCGTGTAACAATTAAAATACATTAGACATATACGGAGATAGTGCTGCCATCTTTTGTTGGAGATCGCTACTTTACATTAATCTTTAAACCAAGATAACGGGTCTGTCGACATCGTCAATTTACAAGTAAAACACATTAAGTCAAAAAATCAGTTTTGAGAGAACGAAATTGTAATTTTGCAACTAAAAGACAATACTGGACAGTATTTTGATGATATTTATGTATGCTGTGACATCTAATAACAATGAAAATAAAAATATAAGTTACTTAATGTATTTCCCAAATTGTTAATAAACACACATTTAATTAACGATCAACACTATTGTTCAATTCACCAATCGAAAGAAGATACACCTTTAGTCTAGAAAAAAACATTAAAAAATACTTACTCTCAGTAACATGAGCAAAGCGATTACACGGTTAATTTAATTTGAATAAGGTACATGTTCCTTTTTCGAACTTACGATTGTGATATTCTTTGGAAACCACTTCATTCATCGTGTATCGACGAAAATAACGTAGAAGTTTCCTATGTGTTCACTTTCCTTTGTGAAATATACCATCAGTTAATAAGGGCATATTATCCGTCCTTCCCTATTTTCCATAGCTTCCTTCGCGAAGCGTAAGGTACACTACATAGACTGTTTAATTATTCATCTAACTGAGAAGGTTTTCAAGATATTTCCATGACATTTTGCACAGTTGCTCACGTAACACTTTAGCTTTGACACTGTGAAAATAATTTTCCTAAACTTAATATTAATCCCCCCCCCCCTTTTATTTGTGGGGTTGGAACTCAATACTGAACCTAGCTTACCGGAAAATCAATGTTAATTCAGAGGACCCGTTTCCCTTGTCTAATTTCATTAATTACCAAATAAAATCAGACGGTGATTTCGGTCTATAAAATCCTGTAGCATCTCTCGATCTAAAATATTTTAAAAACAAATATCACTTCTGACTCAATTTCTTGGTAATTAATAAAATGAGACACAAGAAAACTGGTCCTCTGAATTAACATTGATTTTCCCATAAGCAAGGACCGACCGAGTAGCCGTGCGGTCTAAAGCATTAGGTCCACGACTCGAAGATCGAGGGTTCAAATCCCGCCAGGGGCATGGATGTTTGTGGATTTTAACTGGTGTATATGGTCGAATCGTGACGGGCCGGTCTACACAAAATAAAAAAAAGTTTGTTTTTACCCATGAACGAGGTTCACTTTTGAGTTTTAACCCTCCAAAAAGGGGAGGTTAAAATTTAGTATAGGAAAATTATTTTCATGGAAATATTTTGAAAACTTTCGTTTTTACAGGTCTGTTTCTCAGTTACACAGTTGCAGTTTTAACTGGTTACTATCCTAAAGTACGTATTTGGAAAAAAATAAAACAACTAAGCGTCTGTTCCAGTGTCAGAAATGATTTAAATATAATTATATTATTACTATTATCCCTCCACTTCTGATTCTTTACCCTGTTATTCCTCCAGCATCAGTTGGCAACATGGCGTATCCTTAACACCTGTCCGCTCTGTCAATTTTCTCTCCTACCACGTGAAAACGCTTTTGCGAAACGTAACCGCTTTTCTGTGTGTTTGTAGAGTCCTTTGTAGGCCTGTCTCCATATTCTGCTATGTAAATATACTTGTTTTCTACCTCTTTTACCATCTTATTTAATAAATCAACCCTAAAAACAGTTAACACGTGCACACTAAAACCCTCTATTGTGTTACACGGAACACTGATGCTATACAATAACGAAACACGCACAATTGGAACAAGTACGTTTAATACTTTTTTTTATTATTGGATAATTTTATGAATTCATGCATAGACTATGTAAATGAATGATGTGTAAGGGGTAAAAAGATGACATTTTTTAAGATAGGTTCAGACACAATATACAAAATTTATAAGAAATTTCCATTGTTGATATATCGCAGAACCTTATTAGAAGTAATTTATTCACAACAATACCAAGTCATTTATACATCCTATTAAAAAAAAAATAATACTACAAATGATCAATTTCGCTTTTCCCAATAACCATGCATCATTTTCAGGAGAGAAAAAAAATAATTACAAATAACAAAAATAAAGGTGACCAGACTTGTTTCATTACAAGGTTTTTATTTCAAAGTTTTTGGAAGATCCAATGGCCCTACAGCTTCTCAGTGACTAAAACGTTCTCTAACTACTTTGAATCTACACAAACTCCAAAGAAAACACGAAGCAGGGAGGGAGAGAGGAGTTCTCCTTTATTCCTGCTGGATTATGACAAGCTCAATGTCTACGTTACTTGTCATTATAAATCATAATTGCTATTACTTTTTTCGATTTTTTTTTCACTATTACTTGCCGCATTTTTTTTTGTTAATAGCAGTTTGTATTTTTTTAATTATTTAATAAAACTTTTTTTTTTAACAGGCACTGTTAAGATATTAAGACGAAAAATTCCTTGAAATAAATCTTACATTTTAAAAAAATAATAAAAGTGCCTCCTCTTATATATATTTATATATATAATAATAATATGCGTAATTTTTACTCTTTTTTTTTTCTTATACAGATGCTTTTGTAAATCTGGTGGGTGATAGATGAAATGAGTATTAGATAAAGTCGTGATTCTAAAATTAAAAAAAAAAAAAAAATAAAGAACAAAAACTAATCATCACACGCGATACACTGATAATCGCATTTATCGAATTTTTTTTTTTTTCCACAGATATTTATTTTGCACGGACACAGAGCTTCTTTTGTTTTTGTTATTCAAACTTGTTCATACTGATGCGTCTGTTTATTACCATAAATATGTTTGCATATTTGTTTTTCCAGTCTCTCAGAACGAAGAATCGTAACATCGACCATCTACATACAGACCATTCTTGAGTTTATTTTTCTTTTTCTTTAAGAGTCAACTTGGCAGGAGTGAGAAAAAACAAACACTGCTCTTCAAAAAGTAGTCACATAAAACACAAAAAAAGGTACTACAGAAAGAAAAAAATATATGAATATATAGTTTTTTTTTTAGTGTAACTCATACACAGGGTGATCCATAGGTGTTTCTCGAGGAAGATACCCTGTTTTTATTTTTCCGTGATGTTTCAAACATGCCAACTTTCTTGCTTGTTTTTTTTCTTCTTAAATTCATTCTTTTGAAATCTGTCGTGGTGTGTGTGTGAAATTCACTTAAAATCTTCTTTATAATATGTTTTTGTCACATGTTCTGTTCAGTTTTTCTTTTTCACCGTTGGCACTTTTTGAAACAGCCCAACTAATGTGGAATGACGAAAGCCGATATGTAGTTTAGAACACTCTTTCTTTTTTTTTTTTAACAAGTCATTTACAAAGATCCACCAAGCGAAGAACATCTCAAAACAGCACATGCCAAAAATGTAGAAAATGATGATTTTTTTCACGAATCTTACTTAGCACATTTCATCATTAAGAAAAATATAAATTTTGTCGTTAAAGTTCCTATTTATAACTACTACATATTTTTTTTTTACTTTTTTAAATCCATTATTCTCTTTTTAAATCTCACCCAAACTTGTGATGAGACAACTATCTCCGAGCAGGAAGTGACTTAGGCAGGCTTTTGTATGAACTACAAGATTACTTCGTAACAACGGAACTTAAAAACACACAATTATATCAATGTTTAGAAAAAAAACAAAAAAAAACTTAAAACCTTTTCTCTCTCAGCAGCACATACTAAATCACTTCCCTCTCTCTTATCTGCTTTTCACTTAAAAGTACTACATATTAAGATTTGGCAACCAAATTATCGGAAAAAAAAAATAATTAACAATACCAAATACAACTTCTACACACGATGCAATTATTCAAAAAAAAAAAAAACTTTTTTTCTTTGAGGTCCTTGACACATGATAATCTCATACATACATGCTAATGTCCTCTGGCATTGTAAAATCCACTTGGACACATGAGAGGGGGGGCAGAAAAAAGAGTGTTAAATGTGTATTTTCCGAATATTCACTTTGAAAACCACATACCAACCAGCACAAGAACTGTTACCTCCTACCTACACTGCAGCTTTCACAGTTAAGAGCTAGAACTTGTAAACATTAGCAAAAATCTCTTTTTTTATTTTCTTGCCACAAAAAAGAAAAAAACACCAATCTTTATTTTTTTTTAATAACAGCTGTTTATCATTCCTTCTATGAACTAGTATACGTTTCCAGTCAGTTTTATTATTTTTAAAAACTACTTCCTCTCACCGTCATGTACTCCACACACATTAGAGGGGGGTCAAATATATGGGGGAGGGAGGATCAGCACACTAAATGGTCTTGGGTTTGTACTTGAGAAGCACTGCTATCAAAACCATTCCAGCTTTTTTTTTTTTTAATTCGCTTTCTCTTCTCTTCTGAACAGACAACGCTGCAGAACCACTTCTTGTATGTCCGCAACAGGGGAAGAACAGGTGGACAGCTAACATGACAGATGTTAGTGGACTTCTGACGATTCCGGCTTCTGTGAGTGATGATTTGATGGATCTGCACTGCTGATAGGCTGAAACAAATACAAAACAATGACTTTAGATGACGAATACGTTCGGTAGAACACATTTACGTTATCCAGTACTGGCTTTCATTAGTTGACCGCTGATCTGCCCACCCGTTGGTGCAGGGTAAATAAAGATCTGCCCCCTTTTTGGACAGCCATTTCGAATCCAAGATGGCGACTTTTTCAAAATATTTTCGTATTTTCTGCAACTACTACTAATAATACACCTTCATACAAAATTCCATTTCTCTAGCTCGAACGGTGTGGAGAATGGCTCTTGGGCGGCCATTTTGAATACAAGATAGCAACTGATATGATAACTTTCCTTGATCATGTGCGAAAAATCATTCCAATCGGTCAAGCCGTTTTGGCGTGATTCAAACCAAACCCATCACTTTCATTTTTATATATACAGATTAAACTGACATTAACGTCCTAAACGGGCTGCGAGTTTCTAAGAACGGGACCTACAGTTTTTGGTAAAAGTGGATTCCGAACCACTCGGTTCAATGGACTCGCAGCGTACAGAACAAGTCGGCTAACATCTCTGCCACCTGAGGTCTACTGGCTTTCATATGTCTTAATCAGGCCTTGACGATTCCGCTATACCATTAAGCAATTCTGGTTTTCAACTTGAAACTTTATAATCAAAGTGTCTGTTTGAATTATATTTTTCTGCATTTAGGCAGCTTTGGTTCGGGCCATGATAAGGAAATCGCAGAAAAAGTTCCAGAATTAGCCTGCTATGACAGGAAAAATCCTCGCAGTATCTCACTCGAGATGCCGGACGCGGATCTCGAATCCAGGCCCTCTCCAATTCAATTCAGCGTTCTACGAACTAAGCTATGGCTACTTGGACAAACGTTTCTGTACGAATTAATGTACTGGTCGTTTTGAGTCTATTAACGGATAGCCATACTTTTCTCAGACTCACACAGGTTTAATTCCTGCAACCTTATTGATTTATTACCAGTACCGTGGCTCAGACGGTAGCGCGTCTGACTACGAATCGGGCGGTCCGGGTTCAAATCCCGGCCAGGACACTGGATACTTTTCTCTGTGTTCCCATGCCTGGCGCTCTGAGGTGCACTCAGCCTCCTATCAAACTGAGTATCGGGGTGTCCTTGGGAAGGTGAAAGAGGTCGAGCGTGGGACTAACCACCCCACCTCACTTCGTACCGTATGTCAATGTGGAGTTCTACCTCCACATCCCCCATGCGTAGATTTACCTTTACCTGGATAATTATGTACTAAGCATCTGTAACATATGTACATGTGTAAGTTCTCGTGTCAAGTGACTCCTATCCTATACCCAACAACAAACATATGAGAACTTGACAAAAAGAATGCTCGTCTAAACCCAACAGTTAACTCTATCATTCTCCCTCTCTAGCATCCTTTCACAACTCTATGCCACACCCATTCTAGTTCAACAACTGATACATCCCGCTGGGAAGAAGGAAAAAAAAAAAAAAAAAAAAAGAAGCATTTCTGGCCTGGTTGCTCTGCCAAACTTACTGTAATGACCGCTGGAAAACGGGGAAAACACCGGTCAGGTATTTCAGGTACTACCTCAGCACTCACCTGGTGGGACTAATTTACTGAACACCAGACTTCCACGAAGAATGCAAACGGAATTACTTGAAATAGTGAGCACACTTTCATGAAAATCTACTTTTCTAATTAAAATGACTTATCAGTGACATTTTTAGTATATTTAAAATACAGTTTATACCTCAATACACTCATTTTTATGTAACTATGAAGTGAATAACCAAATGACTGATTTTACGACAATCATCATCATAACAATAATAATAACCACCGGCGTTACAGACCGATAGGTCCTGAGCCTGCCCAAACGTTATCTGTCCGTGCTTGGTGGAACTGCATCCACGTGAGTGACGGCAGTGTGGTCAGCGCTGCGCGTGATCTAGCCACGAACAGGCGTATTAGGGGCTTTCTAGACCGAGTGGTTGTCACGTCTTTATTCACGTGACTCCCCAGTTTTCCTCCCGACGCTGGGTGGATGCCGAAAAGTGGGACTTCAGCCGGGAATTGAACCCGGGACCACTCGAACATCAAAAGCCTACGTTTTTATTTGTGTGTTTTGCCATAAATGCAATATAATTTCACTAATTACTGCAATATAATCTCACTAACACACTACTACTTAGCTGGGCTATAGAGAAAATATAATAGAACCTCCATATATGATGCTTACTTTGTATATATTAAAAATAACTTCACAACACTTTTCCTTTTCATTTGAGGAACCATTACAGCTGACTCCTGGATGAATTTGAATTTTATTTATAACCTTTAGGCATATCAGGGAAAGGATTCAGGACGGTGTCGGCCAGGGCCTATATTCAAAGTGCCATCCCGGCATTTACCTGCTGTGACTGAGGAAAACCCTGGAAAAACCTCAGTCAGGATGGTCGCCGGTCGGCCGCTGGCTGAATCCTGGATGAGATATGGCCTCCATTTTTAATGCTTTTAAAAAAATGGTCTATAAATGGTCTCATATTGGTACTTTTTCGTAATATTCATAAATAGATGCAAAAGTAGTGACCCCAGTAGGAGACCCGAACAGGTATATGACCAACTTGTACAAGATGGTTTTAGAGGTCTGAATTGCTACTACCAATTCTGTTCCTATAAACGTGTGGACAGGTTATGTTTAGTCGTACCTATCTCAGCATTTACATTTTTACTTGAAGAACTCCTGAAATCTCATTTATGCGTGTATAATATCTCTGAAGCCAGAAAAAAGATTTACCAATGGGTTTTGGTGCCGCACCGGCACAGGTTTTGTTTTCCACGTAAATTTTTGGATAATTGTTTTTCAAGTAGTGGAAATGAAGGAAAGCTGGAGCACTTGAAGTGTTTGCTGTTCGAGAGTTTTCTATAACTTCTTAGAAATTTATTGGATACCTTTTTTGGGCAAACTTCCAAGTGTACAGAGATTCCGGATAACCACTACGTAATAGTATTTCAAAAATCTTATAAATTTCTCTCTTCAAATACGTTTTAGTGCTGCAAATGTTATAGAGCCTAAAAAAGTGACACTTAACATATTTTTCGCGTCATGAATGGACAGATACGTGTACATACATATTTCCTGAGGTTGCTTTTCTGTAATGGTGTTGAACTTATTGTGCTGGCGACCAATGGTTAGATCACGAAAGTTAAAAGAGCCGCTCCATTTATGCTCTACTGTGAATTTTATCTTCGGGCGAACTGATTTAGACACAAGGGTGCTCAGCTGAGATTTGTCTTGATGTAGAAGTCTATTCTCAAACGTGGTTGTTCCTTGAGAATCAACTCGAGGAGAAAATCAAAAGCTGGGAATCCGTAATTTCATAGGTAGGCCACTAATAGTTCGCAAGGTACGCGTTAAGACTTACACAAAGTTAAAGAAACGTATCTGGACAAATAAACGAATACAGACAGGGCTTTCTATTTTTATTTTTTTTAAACAAGATGTGCCCGCTAACTTTTTTTTCCTTCTTATAACTGGAACGATTTCTGTCCACTTTCACACTTTAATAATATGTATGTGACTTGGGTTCAAATAAGTTTAATGTCAGCTCCATGGAATGCAACTTATCATGATGTTGAGACATGTTTTCAATATCTGTGTTTAGTTTTCCAGTTTATTTTCAGCAATTATCCTTCAGAATCGTTTACTGTGAAATATGAGCTGTATTTAAATAAAAAATAAACCTATTAGTATAAAAATTACGTATGCTAAAACACATGAAACCCTTTTTCTTATCAGCTCCATAGATTGACAAAAGAGTTGTAATAAAAAGTGTGAAGCTGGCAACACTGCAAAATATAAACATGAAGCCATATTTGTCTTGTTGAAGGGAGACACTTCTACAATTGACTTACTGTGGAACAGAAGAGTTAGTATCTGGTGTGTGTCACTTATTCATCAACTCTATAGAACTCAATCATTGTATTTTCTTCAGGGTGGCCACTCTTACGGATTTCAAAATTCCCTGACTATTTAGTTAGTTGTTTGTAGAAATTGAACGTCTTCCAGTTTTCGTGACAAAAATTTATTCACTTTGGAAGCTACTACTCATAACATATCACACGTTAGAGCACAACCACGCTCTTCTTATTTCTGAGGTAAAAATGGATGAGAATAGACGTTTAATACTTTCAAACGTAGGTTTCAATTTTGTTTTTTAAAAAAATGACCCCTAGGGCCTCGTCATAGTTCCCCTGGGGTCAATTTCAAAAGATAACTCTTACATGAAGTAATATTTTCGGATTTTAGAGAAACAATGTCACTCACGAAGTTTGCAGGCGGACCCCTCATCGAATGAAAGGACGGAGCCTGGGGGCGCAGAAGCACCAAGTGGTGTCAGGAGGCGGAGCTCCCAGCGAACAAACCTACAATGTGTATTACGAAATGGTCTCGCCTTCGCTCCAGCTCAATTCACAGACAGCACTGAATGACTTTTTTTTAGTCTACTATAAAACCCCACAGACACTGACTAAAGTGCATATCGAAAGTAGGCGCAGCCCAAACGAAATTTGGCATGAAGTGTATCATTATTAAGCCTTAAATAGGGGTCTGGGAGCGGAGACCAAGAGGTTTTTGTACAGAAATAGATGGGCTAAATGGCTAGGAAGGCAGTAGAACTTATATTTTCATCCAAGCAGAAATTCCCGGTTTTCCAGGTGGGTGGCCACCCTGTTCTTACAATTTTTGTTTCCTATAAACATAAGAAGAAGCCAAACACAGAACACTTCATTCATGCTTCATTGTAGAGTTCCATTCTCACTGTAACGAATATGACAATGGAAAATAAAAGGACCAAAACAACAACAACTCCATGGAAATTAGTTTATATTCTGGAACTGGAAAGAATAAATGAAGGATTGGAGAAATAAAGGGGATAAGTCCATTTTTCGGGATTTTTTTCTTTTTTAATGCGATATGAAACACTGCAACACAATTATCAGATGGGAAGTAACGAGGTTCAGCCCATGTGAAAATGAAAGACAAAAACAAGTAAGTCAAGGGGAATAAAGAAGATCAGTCCAACTTTAACATGCTCTCCTGTAAAATGTAAAAAATGGCCTAATCCCCATTATTTCTCCAACCCTTCAAATAATACCATATTGATCTCTAGCTCAACACAATGCCTAAAAACTAACGTCTTTCACAATTTATTTTTTTCTATTAAAAAAAAAAATCTGAATTGAATTTACACTTTATTTAAGGACTTTCGTTCAGGCCGTCCTATTTCTGGAGAATGACCCATACTCATATCTTACTCCAGTAGATAAGATACTCCCACTTACTTTAACCTTCACACACAACGCAAGTACTTCCTCATTCCGAAAATGGGGCATACCTTCTGTGCACATATATGGATTGGAAACATGGTCGACCCTTAGTACTACTCCTCTGTCTGTTTCCATTCCTATTATGTGAACACGCTCTCGGCAAAACGTTGCTACATTCTTGTCGGTGCGAAGTTGCAGTACTGTGACTTCAAAACTTGTATCTACCTATTGGCCCCGTAACTTTCTTATTTGAACGCCATACAACTGTCTGACAGGCCTTAGCCCTTAAGGGACTGTTTCGCTACTCAGCTTAGGTACATCCTCTTCAACCCAAGTATTCCCAACCCTACCATTCAACAGCAGAAACAGAAATGAAACTATGCCCTGGCACTTACTATGCTATGTGGGATTCCAGGTACTGCAGCGCCAGGAGCTGCAGCCGAATGCGGAGCTTCATGAGGTGTAGTGGAATGGGCCTGCTGCACGGGGAGGGAGCTCCCGTAGTAGCCTCCGTTGATTCCTTCTGGATATCCTGAGCTGAGGAAGTATTCTTTGTTCACACAGTTGCGCAGAACATCTGGGATCCGGCCCACAATTGCACGGCGAATTTCACTGGCTGCCATCTCACGCAGCTCAGTACACGAGGCGTCAGAGTAAAATGCAGCGTGAGGTGTGCAAAGCAAGTTCGGTGCATCTTTCAAGGGACCTGGAAACAAAACACACAATTATAGCCATTAATACAGGTTAAGAAACAAACTTTCTTGGTATTTCTCTCTAGAACTAAATGTTTCGGTTAAGTTGGCAGTCTATACCAGTTTACAGGACTGTTACGGAATAAAAAATTTTAATTTATTTTAACGCTTTTAGGTATCTTAGACTCAGGCCGGGATAGAGTAGGGAAGAGGATGTTGGAAGGAAGCGACCAGGGCCTATTTCTGAAGGTAGCATATTAGCATTTGCCTGGTAAAACGGAGGGGGAAAACCTCAGTCAAGATGGTACGCTGCTAGGATCGATCCCAGGACCTCCCGAATGCTAAGACAACGCTCTACCACTGAGCCAGGTCGCTCGGTGCTACGGAATACGAGTCTAAATCCCTGATCATCTACACTGGGGTCTTGGAAGTCAATAAAACACGTTTTACAACTATGCAGCCTCCACCATCCGCATAGCCACCCTTAATATTCCTCTCTTTATGTTTAAACGTTTTTCAACGAACATGCAAAATAAACAATACACTTTATAACAGAGAACAACTGCTGTTAACTGAACTACACAGACCCTATATCAAGTACTAGACTAGATTACTGTATCCACTGCACTAAGACGATCAGCTGAAGAATCAAGGTAAGATAATGTCAGGTTCATCTGCCCGCAACTTCTACATGGGTAATAATGTATTTACTTTCTCTCTAACTGTTTACTAGGAATAAGAAAGATTCAGAGTATCAGCATAAAAAGGTACATTCTTACAGTCCTGTAAAACCTGTGATGCTGTGGAAATATACGAATTTCTTCAGTGATTCAGAATACAAATAAAATTATTACTTCGAACATAAAAAAAGAAGACATGTCTCATAAATGCAATAAGAGTCACTACTCAGTCACTACTCAGCGTCACGGTTTCTTCTGGAAGTCTGAAAAACTGCACCTTCGTCAATTTCAGACTATTTCTAACGTATTCCTTCTGTCTACAATACGGAAAATCTACAAAAGATAAAGCTTACTTTATCAGTACTCTTTGCAATGAATGCCTACACGGTTTCCTTGATCTGTGTTACCAATAGCACTTACGGATCGTATTTTCGAAACGAGACGGCAAAATTTTCTCGAACAACACTTTTTCATTTTTTTTTCCAGTTTCTTCTTTTAAGCTTCTCTGATATTCCTTGAACCAAAACTAAATTCCTTACCCGTCCAAGTCTGTGAAGAGCCTGGTTTAGTACTTTACTGTTACTTGCGTTGAATTAATTGCAAACGTAATTTGCAACTCTTAATATATGAAACCGTTTAACTAAATTTTAGGGAACAGGATAACCAAACCGTTTCAGGAGAGAAATTTACACAGCCTTCCTCACAAGTCGCTCAGTAATACTTGTGCCATTTGATTCACGAAAATACTTCACATTAAAACCATCGAGCTATTTAAGCTTTTAAAAGCATGTGGGGAATGAAGGCAGCACCACCAAAATTATTGTACTTAAGTCTAATTATTACAATTAGGTGTCAATGACTTTTGATGATGATGCGTTACATTTCTCTAATATATTCTTTCACTCATGTCGTGATCGATGGCAGGAATTCCAATTAAATTAGCGTTGCAAAACTTACGATTGTGCCGAAAATGAATCAGTGGAAGCTGAAAACCAGTTTCTGTCTTACTCCCCTCTAACGTTCTAAAACCTAAAAGGTTGGAAACTATTTCTTTCAAAAGAACTTCTCATTTCCAACCAATGGGAAATAGAGGGGCGTCCGCCCGACTCATTCATATGCATATTTCCAAATTTACAATTTATACAGCCACTGGGCAGGTATGAAGCCAATATACTTAAGTTAATCAGCTCTCATGTTAACCTGTAAAGTATGTGTTTGTAGTAACTGATGTGTTAAAACTGTCATCCGTATGACTAAAGGAAATCTAAAAACGAACATATGAGAGGGTGCAGAAACGTCCGATCGGTTACAACTTTGTCTACACACAAATGAAACAAAGTACAGTATCACATGTCGTATCTTATTTCAAACGGGATTATCACATGTCGACAGGTATATTAAGGAATCTCCCTACCCAATCTCCCTTAATAAAACTTGGCTTCCATTCCTAGATACCTCCTTAAGTAGTCTCCCATCCGCATACACGTTGTCCGAGTTTAAAATTCAGAATCAAACTTTTTCATCCATCCCGGGATTTGCCTAGCGTGAAGGAAATCCTGTCAGGGTTCCGCGAACAGCTGAACTCAGCGATCACGGTATTTTCTGGGAACAATAATTTAACGTTGACATTTGTTTTGTAGAATCCTTTCGTGTTCAATAATACGTTTAATTAAATAATAATAGCTAACAGTACAAATGAGACGGCTCTAAAGTGGCTACATTTTGGTGTTAGTTTTCATTAACTTATGCTTATTATAATACAGAAACCACTTCAGAGAGTGAAATAGGACAGACACGAGCTTAATTTCATGACAAGTTTCCCTTTTAATTTATTTTCTAAATGTTGCAAACGCTGTTCTTTACTTGAAGCAGTAAAAATCTGGATTAGTGACAGACAGACACACCCACAAAATCATTCACTTACCTTGAAATACATTGTATGGTTCATTTTCATGCACATCCAGTGCGGCGGCTCGAATCCGTCCTTGTTTCAATGCAGAGGCCAATGATTCGTCGTCTACCAGTCCTCCACGTGCTGTGTTCACCAAAAATGCACCTGAAAAACGGAACCAAGTTATTCCAATCGCAAAAACATTATAACTGCAATCATATAACAAAACATGAACAAATTTTACGAAAGGCGGGAAGATATTCAAAACGACCTCTTCCTCTGAGTCTTGAACAGACATGGAAAATGTTCAACTATACGGTCGAACGCTACTGACTATCTGGTTCCAGTACAGACAGGACAGGCAATTTCTCACAAAGACAACAAAGACCATTGCTCTATCCTCCATTCTTACTTTTTACCTTTGCGTGCACTGAACAACTCAAGGAATTGTTTTCGCTACTTCGATGCTTCACGACTGTTCCGAATATTCCCTTCCATTTCTCTGTCTATTGTAGCACACGCTAAGAGAAAAGCATCGCAACCCGAAGACTAACTTCTGAAGGTATAGTCCATTCGCTCAAAGCATGAGGACTTGAATTAAGAAAGCTCAAAGATTTCAATGAGTAATCCTCTTAAAAGTCATTTCCCAAATCCCCTCCTTGTTATTAATAATAAGAACATGCTTTTTGTTTTAACAAGCGTCTCTTTTTCTTCTTCGCGTACTGAAGAATGAATCATTAATTTGTTGCAAATACCTATCCAGACCCTTCCCTTGGCTCGAAAATATAACTAGTTTAGGACTCACTCTGACAGTGTCTTATGCCAGAAGATAAGTCTTCTCAAACGTTTTTGCCTCTTCGGCCAAGATATAACATTAGACAACGCAGCTGTCAATTCCAAAGAGAACTAGTTCATTACCTTGAAAAGACATCTATTGAATGAATTTTATTTATGACCTTTAGGCATTTAAGGCTCAGGCCGGGATAAGGATTCGGGAAGGTATCGACCAGAGCCTATCTTGAAGGTGACATTCAGGAATTTGCCTGGTGACAGGAAAACTACTGGAAAAACCTCCGTCAGGATGGTCGGCTGCTGGGATCGAACCTACCACCTCCCGAATGCTATGCTAACACTCTACCACTGAGCCTTCTTACATCTATACTTTCAGATGATGATCTAATAATCCTATTTCATTTATATAGAATGTGTACCTTGGAAACGGGACACTATAATGGCTGTGCAAAAAGAGTACTACTATGATTTACAAGCACAGATATAGAGTCAAAGATCATATATCAAAGATTTGGTGTATAAACCACGCCCTAAGACTGTGAATGAGCTCAAAGACGCTATAACTGAGGCTTTTTACCCTCGAATACGAAGTCATAGACAACTCGAAGCCCATAATGCGCCCTCCCGTGGTAACGGAAGGCAAACACTTCGACTACTTCAAAGAAACACTACTCGCTTAAAATCTATCTTTTGTCAATAAAACGCTTTCTTCAAATTAAGTGTTCGGTCAATTAATGAACACCCGGTTTATAGTATATTAATTTCTGAGAAAATAATATTGCACCTCATAGTCTATGTGGAGGTCAAGAGAAAAGAAAAACCATCTTGGATAAACTATCCTGCAAGGTATTTGTAAATGAAACTAGAAATTCTATTTCCTTTACACGAACTACAAATATCTAAAGCATACGGATCACTCTGGGTGTGGTAATCAGGTGTTCGTTATTTCACGTATATGTAATGAGTACTGTTGCACATATGTCCACGTGAGCCTGGGCATATCAAAGTTCTCTGCTTGAACATCCCTCCAACAAACAAATTTCTCAAAGGACCAAAAACAATATAGTATATACACTGGTGTTCAAAATTAAGGTATTATAATACTGTTTTTCAAATATTGTGTATTAACCGTATATATAGAAACGAAGGGATGGCGCTCACATAGCCGAACTAGCTCCACAATCACAGAATCCAGTGGCCAGGTACTTCAGCGTAAATCTCTTCGTAGTTATGGAGGCAGTTTACTGACACTGGAGACATATTCTACAGGCCTGGCCTGGTCAAAACCGATCAAAAACATCGCTGCCGCAATAGGAAGGCATTTCAGCAATGTTTGTGTGCCTTTGACTAGTGGTCAAAGAAGGAATTTGAGGGGCGTTTTTATAGAACTCGGTATCTGCATTTTGCTGATATTTCGTTTTAACTTATCCTACTATTTTTGGGCGAGGAAAATCGAGTGGCGCTATCAGAATTAAGCTAAACTTGATAAATACATCAGCAAGTAGGTGATGAAATACAAGATTTCATCATGTCTATATGGGAGTGTTTTATAAAAATCAACTCTTCTGAAAAAACAGGTTTTTGTAGATGGCGAGTTTTGTGAAAACGCACCTCAATTGTTTTCAATCGAGTTGAGATCGCGTCAAAAATGGTCCGATCAAGAGAAAGCGTCCATCATTATTCAGTGATTAATTACAGTTAAGTTCATTTGAGGAAGAGGAAGAGGGGGGGGGGGGTACATTATTTTGTATTGCGACCTTGTGCTGGTAATACTGGCATGTATTATTTTGTGACTTTGCTAGCGTTGTATACCATGTGAATCTACATCTTCGTGTAAGACAAGGTGTTTCAAGAAATAAACTCTCTCTCTCTCCAAACGGAAGATGACCAATTTGAAGGAGTTTTACCATATTATGTGAATATAAATAGCGAGCGCATGTGAAGAAGATATTTTTATCTCCAGTGTGGGAAGCTCTTTTATTACCGAATAAGAATTCGCAAAATGAGTATTTTCTTTTCTATTTTAAAGACGGTTTAACAAGAGGAATATTGCTTGAATTTCTGCAGTCAAAGACTATAGATATGTTACGTATATGTACTAATAGTCTCTTCGGGTCGTGCTGCTTCTACGAGATACCAACAATTAAGTGATTAATTAGAACAGCGGTCTCCAACCTTTCTCTGTCAGCGGGCCGAACTAGCTAAGCAGGAAAAGAACTAAGGACTGAATTAAAAAGAATCAACTCAGAATAATTTAGTAACATGATGGCTTTATTCTGTAATAACTTCTGTCAGCAACAAAGACTTCAATCACTGTCTGCACTCTGTTGGGTGTTAAAGTGTGGTGACCAAATTACTTCTTGCGATTTTAATTATTTTCTTTTAGATCCAATGCATGTGGATTTGTTTCGGAGCCAGTGAAAATCGGTACGCGGACTACAGGTCGCACACCCCTGAATAAGAAATAATAAAAAATTGACACA
>JAGDQP010001182.1:76574-106577 GCA_022664845.1 Lepisma saccharinum | reverse complement strand
ACTGAGAGCTTCCATTACATTGTCATATAAGACTTAAGAAGCAATACTAATTAATAGCTCTGTCTTTTGTCGCTTTCCGATGATCACTCGAATATCAATGAAAATGAACTGCAAAACAAATTTCCAGATTTTGCATTCAATACTAGACACTATTAATTGCGGTCACGCGTTACCACAATTTCCAATTAACCCATCTTTTGGACAACCCTAAGTTTGAGTTTTCTTAACGGCAACCGTACTTCAGATTGAAGCACCGTAAGTCATCATTTATTTCATGTTCACCTTAAGTCCTATTCGAATCAACAAAAGGTATCTGAGCCATTATTTAGTCTTCACTTGACTGAATCTTTAAGCTACCCTGGATACGACACAGAAAAATAAAACTATGAAGTACGATATGTTAAGTCTGATGAAGTCTTTTAAAAATGTTCCTTAAATAACTTTCCAAAGTATACAATTCTACCAAATAGAAACAAATTATGATCAGAATTCATGAAGCAAGCTTAAAAGGAATGCATTCCAAAGGTTAAATGGAATCAGAAAAGAGCCCAAGAAATTAAGTCAGACCGTGAGATCTGTTTATAAAATACTTTAGCATCTCTCGATCTATATTATTTTATAAACAGTCTGACTTAATTTCCTGCTAATTAATAAAATTAGACACGGAAAAGTAGGCCTCTGAATTAACATTGATTTTTCCATAAGCGAGGTTTCCTTTGAGTTTTAACCCCCAACACAAGGGGGGTTAAAATTTAGTTTAGAAAAATTATTTTCACAATAAAATTTCATGCAAATATCTTGGAAACTTTTTTTTTACAGGTTTTTCAGTTACATGAATTAATAAACAGTCTCTATATGCTAGGTAAGACTAATGCAGCATCTAGATACGCTCACGAAAGATGTATTTCGGGGCTACAGAATTTAATTTCAATTATTTCAATTACATTCATTGCCCACTAACTTATTAAAATTGTGATATTAAAAATAATGAAGCCTATATTCATTTATTGCAATTTATTTATAATGTAAAACCAAGATTTATTTAACAGACCCTATTTAAATTTAATGCTGGTTGCGTTTTGTGAATAAAAATTATTTCATATACCATTTACACTTAAAACGAACCTGTTTTACACAGTAGCTTGACACTGGTTATTTCATGTGATGTAGTTTTTATGCGTTGTGGGAAGAAATTCGTATTTTTTTTTTACATCTAATTGCTCCATGACCCTTGATTTAAGATCTCTTCATCATTCCGACAGAGGGGACCTTGCACAAACATGCAATTTGGTCAATTTCAGTCCCTGTGTCTTTTGGAACTTTACATTGAGTGAAGATTTCATTGTTTTAGGCCGGAATTTCAACTTATTTTTAACGTAAATTACGTTCAATCTATCTGTAATAGCCTATCCATGGTTTATCCTCTTTTTTTCAATTGTTTGACTTCAATTTTGTGCGGTGACATCATTTCATCAACGTGCATCTACGATAATCATTGAGTTGTCCTATATACACCTGAGGCAGGCTTATAGTATACTGTAGTTTGAAACTCATTTTGTTGATATATTTGTAAATCTAAGCAACCAATAATGCCATTCTTTTCAAGTTCTTTGTGAACTTGAGATTACGGTTAATACTGTTCAGTTTTTCAACACGTAATTTTATTTATTTTCTTTACCTATATAGAATTATGTCTCTAGCATCTAGCGGTTTTTAACTTCGGATTACTTACAATTTCACTCCACTGTTTTGATTTATATTGTGGTCTTCGAATTGGAACACACAATTCTGCAGAGTAATTGCAGAATTTCAAACAATTTCTGATCCCACCATTACACAGCTCGGACAAAGACCAACTTTTTTTTGTACGGCTTCATCAATCCTATACGCTTTTCACCCTTCCATTACACTAGATGAAGTCGATTGGCGAAATTAGTTATAATCACCATAGTGTTGATCCATTTGGAATTAGCAAGGATGAAAACCCACGTTGACAATTTGGTCCTCGCCACGAAACTTTACATTTGAATTTGAAGGTATCTGTTGCTACTATGCTCACACGAAGTGGCGATTTTCATGGGTCTCATCCGGCAACTCCACTGCCTATTTCGGACAATTTTCTGGTGTTTGTAAAGTGTGTTTATCACAATCAAATGCGGGTACAATGTAGGTTAGCGGTCAAATGCTAACATTGATTAGATAGAAGAAAAACTTACAATTTCTTTCATATTAATCATATTAACGAACTGTTTTAGACAAACCAACGAAAACAGGAGCTTACCTGTAATGTGTACACTCTTGTGAGACCTAACGACTTCTCAATACCGTCTGGCAAATAGGGATCATAAAAAATGACATTGAAGCCAAATGCTTTTGCACGTAATGCCACGGCGGATCCAATACGACCTGCAAGTAAACAACAATGAAGAAATGAATTAAAGAACGCTATCTATAGAAAGAAATGGGAAACATACATTTCACCATTATATTATCTTGATTCCTCCGTCAACACCTGAGCATGAAATTTATCATGTAGCTGTTGTGGGAGGTTTTAACATGATTTGAGACCCACATCCATTTTCAATGTCTATTTACTGTTTAAACCGAACAGGGGTCTCCAACTTATTTGTCAGCGGATCAAATTTACTAGTCTGTATAATAGAATGCACCAAATTACATCTTGTATTTTCAACTGTGTTGTTTTAGATCCAATGTACAATACAGTAACTAATTTTGGATTTGTTTCGGGGCCAGTCGAAATCGGTAAGCGCATCGCATCCGGCCCACGGGCTTTAGGTTGGAGACCCCGGCTGTAGAAGGTTTACAACACAAAGTCTTGCTTCTCAAGATGAAGGTAAAAGACGAAAAGCGATGGTTGACTACTAAGAAGACATTTATCATTGTGAAATAGGATTGTTCATAAGGAAGGTTATTATGGCCAAAATTACTATTACAATTATGAAAAAAAAAAAAAATGCAGGGTGTCCACAAATTATTGACCGGATAACTTTAATCTATTAAATCAATTTCAAAGAATCGGCAGCGTGTTGCACTAAGGGACGATGACCCAAGCATTTCAGCTGCAACAAGGAAAAATGATACACGAGTCATTTTCACAGAATCTCTCACATCTATCCGGTAAAGCATGGTTAGCACAAATAATTATGCTTTCCCCCAATTACAACCCATCAGAAAAATGTGAAATTCCCAGCTAGGTGGATTGGCCGTGATGGTTCCATATCATGGCCGCCACGTTTCCCGAAAAACTTCATGTGAGGTGACCTAAAGGGCATTCTACACCCCAAGAAAGGCACGAACTTGATGGAATTGAAATGAAGGACCTAGGAGGCTGAGGCATCAATTACAGTGGATATGAATCGTAACAAGCGGAGTACACTTGAAACTGCGAAAGATACCCAAGGTGTCCGCGCAGAGGTTTATTGATACCGAGAACATGAACAGAAAACTGAGCGAAAGAACCTTTTTGTATCTCAAAGACATTTTGATCTCTAATCCAGTAAATATTTCATGGACACCCTGTAAAACAAGAACAAAAACAAGGCTTACTGTATAGTGAAGTCCATTTTGGGGGTAAACCAATGAATAAGTCATACAATAATTCACATATTTTGCTACTTACTATTCTAATTACAGCTCTCTATCATTGTGAAACTTCTATGACGAGACGGGAGATATGTTCCATCTCGTATTCATAAGCTTTCCTTATTCTAATACATTATCAGACGACATTCTTATCGGGGAAGGGAGAATCAGTTTAACAGGTAGTGGGGGAACGTATACTACAGGGTTAAGGGGAGAATAATAATTGACAATCGCGAATTAAATAACTGTAAATGTATCAACTTCCTTCTAAACCGTGAACTCCTCACATTCTTGGGACTAATATTTCCGCTCAGTATTGAAACGCTTTTGACCGCTCTTTCCATGCAACAATTTGATCTTTGAATAATATATTGGCGCTGGCTGTATAAGTATTTGGATGACTGTGTGGCTTCAGCTCCCAAATTGAAACTCACCAGGACTGAATTAGCTCCAGTCTTACAAGAGACTGGTGCTGTCCAACTGTTTGGATGGCAGCGGGGCTTTAGCTTTTAATTTTAAAACCATCAGGGATAGATTAACTTACATCTTAACTGGACAGGTGCTGTCTACGTAAGTGTTTGGATGGTTGCATACATGGCTTTAGCTCCCAAATTAAAACCCTGAGCATGAAATTTATCATGTAGCTGGAGCTGGATTAGCTCCAATCTTAACTGGACAGGTGCTGTCCAAGTGTGGCTGCATGGCTTTAGCTCCTAGACTGAACTAGACAAACTCCCACGACTGGATTAGCTTCCATCTTAATTGGGCGGGTGCTGTCTGCAAGTGTTTGGACGGTTGTGACTTTAGCTCCCAACAGAAATTAATCATGACTGAATTAGCCCCTATGTTAAAAGGACAGGTGCTCCCTGTGTAAGTGAATGGCTGCGTGACTTTAGCTCCCAATTTGAAACCCATCATGACTAGATTAGCTCCCACCTTAACGGGACATTCCCTCGCGTAAACAATCCGTGAAAACAGAACGTTAATTGTCGTTTTTATAGTGACTAAATACATCCAGATTTACTCAATTGCAGAGGAACTACACAAATGGTACGTTCCCTCGCACTTTCAATAACCATTTGTGACGGTCTTCAGTTTTGATTGGCAACAAGACATGATACACTTCTGTTCCTCTATCCGCGCTTCCAATATAAATCGCGATGCTGAATATTTAAGGAAACTATTTCAAACAGCTGTAAAACGTGCGGTACACGAAGAATGTATTTAATTCAGAAGGTTTTCCCATGTACTCTATACCGAATACCAATACAAAGTACCGCTCACATTTAAGAATTTCACACTTTCTGGTATGGAGTCATGTCTCAGGAAGTGTCTAAAGCTTTTTCTGACGAGTCCTACACAACACTTCCATAGCTCGGAAAAAGTTTTACTTAGGGCTGAATGTCTTCCTTGTCTCAAAGCCAACCAGGTATACTTGGTTCCCTTCACTCAAATAACGGGAAGTGATCTTAAATTAAACTCTCTTGCTTCGTAGAAGAAAATACGAAACACAAGAAAGTCACTGACTGATGCTTTGGAGTTAATCCCACAATTACAAAGCCAGGAGCTAAAGAAACCCTCGATTTAAATAATCCTGATACCTCCTTCGTGTAGATACCTACCGTTCCGTTAATACAATTTTGCATAACCTATAATATTAAACACTGTTTCTCATGAAAGGCAATTTAACTATGAATTCAACAATGATTTATTACTACTATATTTATTCACTAAGACTGCAAAAGCAACAATCCGCATAATACGTAATACAGTATGGCCGGAAATAACGTATACCGAAATGAAAAACATACTGATGCATGCGATTTGAACTGTATTTTACTGCACAATGTAACAGTCAACCAGTACAATACAACTGATCATAAACAGAACAAGCAGCACACAAAATATTTACAGCAACGCTGTAAGCTGTCAGACATGGCCACAATTGTATCACGTGAAATTAATGCAACACATAAGTGATACTCACTTTGAGTTGATTAATATTACGAGGTATTGGAGCGCGGTGGACACGGGCCTTTAGTACACAGATAAACATCAGGCGGAGTGACATCAAATGAGCGGGCAAAACCTGTGAGGATTCACTAGCGGTTGTGTGCAGTGGCGCAGTCTTGATGAAATCATTGTGTGTTGCCCGAGCGCGTTTCACGTTGGCACAGCACTGATCTCGTTTGATCGAAAGTTTGCAACTAGTATCATCACTGTGTTCTTTGTTGGAAGGACGTTCCTCGTACTCAAACTTAAACTTACTTGAGTTTCACGATCCATCCACCACTTCCGTAGGAGCTGAAATAATGCTCCACAACAAATGACTTCTCACGGGTCGCCTTTCACTACACCTAAAAGTCACACTGACACTGCACAGCTCTACCTTCTCAACACTACCGATGGTGTACAGTGTTAGCAACTTTCGGTATATTTTAATCCCGGCCATACTGTATGACCGTACACAATGTCAAGGATACTCACCGAGCCCAACGATGCCAAGTGTGTCCCCTCGTATTCTCGCACATCCCTGGGCAGCTTCGCTAACCTGTTCTGTGTATAAACTATAATATTAAATACTGTTTTCATTTAGGCAATTTAACTATGAATTCAATGCTTAATTGTTAGGCTCATGCTACACGAGCGGGAAAAACACGGTGGTTTTACCGCGAGCAACCGCGGCTTTTAACAAAACCCATGCTTTTACATGTACGTGTCTACACGAGCGTTTACACCGCGCGGTTTGACATGTACATTTAAAAGCATGGGTTTTGTTAGAAGCAGCCAAGGTCCCTAAACAAGAAACAAATAAAATAAAGAGGAAAGGAAAGACAAGGAAACTAATCTTGAAACTGCATAGTAGAAGTTCAAATTTCTATTATCTAAGGCAATATAAGTTGTGACTCTTTTCCAGGACCTTAATAAAGTTTCTGAAACACAAGGTCCCCAAAATTTCCTTATGGCAGAGCTCTTTTCCAGGTCTCTTTTATATGTGTTTTCAGACCCACAAAATGTTCGTAAAAGTGGAAATTAAATTGTTTTTATCTAGGCATGTCTGAGGTCACTTCTCATGGAAGGATCCACTATTAATTTCCTTCACAGGGGTCCCGGATTATCTTACTATAGTCCTGGTTAACGAGTCCTAGTAACGAAGTGCTTTCATTAATGATGATAATGTGATGCAACGATTGTATAACTAAATCAGTATAAAAGCCCCTTCTGGGCAAAGACAAGAGTGACGCAAGAATTTACTCACAAAAGAAGTGATATCCATTTTGTGAGTTACTTTCTTTGTTTCACTATGACGGGAGTGTTTCCTTTGTAACAAAATTAGGAGATTTAGTATCCTTCCGTCATGGTGACACACAGTAACTCGCAAAATGGATATCAGTTCTTTTGTGAGTAGAATTCTTGCGTCACTCTTGTCTTTACCCCGGAGGGATTTTTATAGATAACTTATTTTGTAAGGCTGCCTATTACAAGTGCAAAGTCTTCATACAAAAGGCCGATTTTGCGCCGTATCTCAAAAACGGTAACTCCTACCATCAAAATAAGCTTCGATTTATTCCAACTTGTTGGGGCCTGCAATTGACCCCCAAAACCCCCAGTACCAACCACTTTGCGCTAAACCAAAAAGACAGAAGAATGACGGAGGCCCTTTTCTATCATTTGTGAAAATTCTGTGATTGGACTAAAAAGGTTATAATAACTTTTGAACCCCTTCACCGATTTTGACGTGTAGAAACACCATTTGAAAGGTACTGAAGCGTAGATTGATTCCGCAAGCTTCGGCCGCCTGTATGGTCTTTGGTAAGTGCTATCACTAGAAACATGAAATTTGGATTTTTTCACCGCCCACCTTCCTACCGATTCAATTTCTTTCTGTGTATTGGTATGGCAAAGGGCTTTCAAATGCAATTTCAAGCATCAAAATCGGGCTTCTGGTACCAACTCGCAATAGTAACTCCAAGCTAGTTCTTTACTTTCCACACTTCCGAAGAATCCGTAATACCTCGATCAAGAATGTCCTGGGCAGTCGCACAACATTGTAAAATGGCTTCTTCATCGTTCCAAAAGTAGTACAAAAGATGATGCAATAACATATCGGGAGTTTGCTAGATCCGAAATTAGCTGTACATACGTGAGTGCCGCTAACAAACTCGTTGCTTAGCGTCAATCGAAGACCTACCGTTCTTCATGATCTTTGGATTTATTTTGTAAGATTTTCCGATGCAGTGTAACAGCCTATTACAGGACTAGCACATACTATAAAAATGCTACGAAACACGTTCTAATAAAGAACGATTTTCAGATTGTCTTGAATGGCGCTTTGTGTATGAGACGTATTTTTCTCCCTTGTGAAAGGGTCGTTCAAGCATGTGGGTTCGGTATGTTAAAACACCGAAAGAAGTGGATTGTAAAATTCCTATTCTACAGTCTAGAACTAATTAATGACAAAAAGCTGAACAGACTTTTTTTTTTTTACATACATTTATGGCATGCGTTTGATATTGCCGATAAACGGGCCAACGCTGGATATCAAACAATAACAACAATGGACGTTACGTATGCAGCATCACGTAGCTCAAAACAAAACCCCCTGCATGTCCAGGCTGCTCTTCTTTAAACAAGAAGCAATTTGAAAACTGTGGCACTGTAAAGCAAAGGTATTCATTTTCGTCAACACACTCACTCTCACGTTCAAATTTCGTCCTCACCCTCCAATCTTCGATCAACCCTCACGTACCAACGTTATCCCCACACCTTCAAACAGCCCTCACCCTTCCTCACGTTCCAATTTTACCTTCACATCTTCCCTGAACCCTCACTTTCCAACTTTGCTACATCCTCAAGCGATGAGGGTGAGGTTGAACACCTATGCTGCGAGAGATTATTCGATAGAGAACATCTTTGATATGAACCAGTTTATGATTGTGGTCTGGTACGTTCTCAATGTGGATGTTTTTGAAGATAGTTACATTTTCGTTGTGAACACCGATAGTACAGTAGGAAAATAGACAACCAGGTTACAAAAGTAAATATTTGAAGTGACACCCTTGTGACTACGGATGTGGGTTGCTATTTCATGCGCGGCTAACGTAAGTAGATGTTACAAGTGTGAAAGTGTTTTGGAAAGGGACAATCCTGCAGTTGTATACACTCACTACATGATACACAGGTTGCATTTGATAATGATAAATTCAATGGAGAGGATTCCAGAAGCAGGAGAACCATAAAGTTTTAAAACTAAAAAAAGCAACAAGATGGTAGAGCAAAAATAAAGCTCTGAATGGATACATTCAGATTTCTTACCTTCCTACAGGTTTTAACGGTAATTCCACTGACAGTTACTTACATGCATTGACAGAATTTCACGCTAATTCCTTGCTGGAAAAGAGATTTGAATTCAAAACGATCATATGTTGCTCGACGTACAATGACTTGTTTGCTATTTTGGAGCCAGTTTCTAAATACTTAAGTCAGATGAGTTATGTAACAGCGTGGAATCTGGTAAATGTTCTGCAACAGCAGCTGAAAGGAATACTTTCCTTTATTGTACTGACAACATTAAAGCCTTTTGTCAAGCTACAAATCAAGACCTAGAAAAGGATGGGAGTTGATTTGCAACTGGAAACCTTCCCATCTGGAAGAGTCTCGAAGAATAAGAAAACACCAGAAGACTGCTACTGATAAAAAAAGGAGGTGCTATAAATCCAAGTGATTTGTTTACATTTGGAAAATTACCATTAAATTGCTGACAAAACGCCTACAACATATAGATTGAAAGATTTAATCATCAGTCTGCAGCAGGGATGTTCTACTAGAGGATTTGTCTGTAGCTTATCTCATGCGCAGAGAAAGAATGAAGCCAAAAAACAACTGAGCACCGAGACCAGGGCGACGTACCTGAATGGTTAGCGAACAACTAGAGAGCTTGTTGCCATATTTGTTAGCCGAAAACAATGCTTTTGATTGGAGTAATTGGCCAACAAGCCGGTACTATGCTGTGACGTTTGGCTTCGTCTTTGGCAAAATGGTATATCCTCTATGAGAACATTACTGGTGTGCATTAAGTTTCAAGATGCTGGATCTGAAATATTTCCAGGAAATAAAAAGAGAAACGCCTTCCTAACTGTGCCTTACAAAGAAGGAGTTAATGCAGTTTGCTACAGAGAATGACCCATTTCTCTACACAATGTTTCAATCACGTTAAATCAGGAGTGCTATGATGAGGAAGAGAAAGGAATAAGGTGTGGTTTGCGATGATGATGAGTACGGGTTGGAAGAAAAAGATTTTGTGAGGGAACTATGCTTCGAGAGAGGTGTCGGAGCTTAAGTTACCAGTAGGTACAAATTGTGTATCTTATGCTGCAAAGATTCTCTTTCAACTCTAAAGTGTCAGGGTAACTGTGTTAATAACTTGTACGGTATGTGGCGTGGAAGTATGCTCTTACATTACCATGCACACAACTTAGGTGTGAGCGATGTTTTTCAAAGTTAAATTTAGTTTAAAACAGGGGTGGGGGGTCGTTCGCATCTGTCGGGAGATACACTAGATTTATTTTTGCTAATAAGTAATGAGAACGAATTTTCGGTACGATCACCTCTAAATGAAATGACTGAGGAACTGGAGCTTTTACGTTTGTAAGCGGATTATATTTTATGATTCAGAATAACGTATTTGTCAAATTTTCTGAAGTTCGGCTACTCTTACAAACTCAGTATGTTATTACGATATAGTTTTCTATTATTGCATTATTAGTAACCCACTAAAGCAGTAACTGCAATTACGATTTAATACTGTGAGATCATGAAAAAAACAAAAACAAAAAAAAAAAACAAGCAGACCGTATCGAAACCTACCCTGAAATTTGCTATTATCCGTCCAGACTTAAGAGTATACTGTTGCTCTTATGGCAACAGCGATGCCGGTTTGACGGTTAAGTACAAAAAAGCGAAACTGAGCGTCCTGCAGCCGTTCTCTCACTTTGGGCTGCCATAGCAAAGCGGCAACGCTCCAGTCGCTGTTAGTTTTCCTCCCCCTTCCCCCATCAAGTTTTTCAAATGAAACTATCGTTATACTAGATAATGAAATATGGGTAAATGAAGAAAGGAATTAGGGAATTAATTTTCGTACCACGTTAACTATAAAACTGTTAAGGGGGATCATTAAAGAGAAATAACAGTAAAGGAATTTCGTGTGAGTCAGGGGGAAGTACCGTAAGTAAAACTGCAGCTGTTGCCCATAAGCCGCAACAGTATAGACCAAACTCTGGATCGGCAATAGTAGAATCTACGTCCTATTATAACGATCCACGTGCCTGAGAGCACATGCCTGCCACCCATTCAATATAAACAAATGTGTGTACTACACTGTGTAAGCAAATGTGTACTATAAGCGTAGTAAACGTAAATAGTAACTGACACAAGCCATCGTGAAAGCACACGACGACAGCAGTAGGCTGAAGACCGAAGATGGAGTTGGCATAGCAGGAGGAGGGACTTACGAGGACCACGGACCCTATAAATATCCAGACATCTAGGCAAGTAACATCACTCCTCGTCTGGGTGGTCGCCTCTCTCTAACCTTCCTGCTTACGACTCGCAACGGAGACGAAGCAAACCTTCATACATAGTTTGCAACAATACTGGCGTGTCCCCTGAAACATAAACCTGTTCATGACTCGCAGCGGAGACGGAACATCCCTGGGCACACAGTTTGTAACGGAACTGGTGCAGGACTCCAACCTACTCGCTTGTAATTCCGATTCGGGACGCTCCTTTTATCAACCACATTCGTACTTGTACATAATTTTATAGTAAACTGGTTCTGGGAGAAAACACAATCCCGTGTATCTACCTATTAAGCACATCTTATATCCACAGGAACATTACGCTACAGAGAGGTAATATTTATTTATTTTCTTAAATCCATATTAACTGCAAGGTACTGAGATAGGGGCTGGAATATTGGTCAGAAGGCGCGGTTTGCTCACAATAAAACCGCCGCACGTTTTCCCCGCTCGTGTACAATGACCCTTACTACATTTATTCACTACAGCTGCAAAAGCAGCAATCCGAATACTACGTAATACAACCGCACTACGTCAAAAATACTTACCAAGCCCAACGATGCCAAGTGTGTCCCCTCGTATTCTCGCACATCCCTGGGCAGCCTCGCGAACCTGTTCTGGACCAGTGAATTTCTTGCCTTCCCGAACCATATTGGCCAGCCAGTAGGTACGTCGATAGAGATTTAGGATGAGGCAGAGAGTGGTATCTGCTACTTCTTCTACTCCATAGCCTGGTACATTACACACTGCAATGCCCAATTCTCCAGCAGCCTGGAAAATAACACACAAATACACACACTTGAATACGCCATTCTTAAGGGCAATGGAAGACAAGATTTCCGACAAGAGATGGCAGCACTATCTCCGCATGTATTTTTATCTTTGCACGAAATTTTAATGCGGCTAGTACAAATTCAAGCCTAGAGAGTTCAAAATTTCAGGGAAGAAAGTTCATAACCAATTCAAGGGTTCTATCCGTGCCGATTTTTCATTTTTTTCTTGTTCATTGTTGAAAGAGCTTCATTGTTATCTTCCCTGAAAGTCTGAACTCCCTAGGCTTGAATTTGTAGCAGCAGCATTGAAATTTCGTGCAACGATAAAAATACATTATACATATACGGAGATAATCCTGCCATCTCTTGTCGGAGATCTTGGCTTTACACTGTCCTCAAACTACAGTATCACATATTTACATCCTACTCAGGAACAGAAAAAAGGGTATATTTACGAAATGATGTTCACTTATGATCGAAACATGCAAATACAATCGTTCGACGTACATATGCAGTACATATTACGCCTATGTTCCACGATCTCAGAGATCTTTTAATCAAAAAGACTTGACTGATTTTGGAGTGTTTCTTCATGCAAGGTATGCTTCCTCGCTCTAGATAACTACCTGTTCCCACAAATACAGTTTGTTCAGCAATTCATGTTGGTCTTAAAGCCTATAGTCCAGGATTCTTTTGGTCCCCAATTATACATTCAAGACTAACAATTAAATGACCCTATAATATCAAGGAACTAACAATGAACTTCGCAACTGCAAATACAAAATGCCCTCGATTTAACGGATTAATTAATTAGGAAAAAGATGTTAAACTGAACTACAGAAAAATAATTCACATTAATAGCCAAACGATGTATTAAACTGTTGCTACAATATGATGTATAAGAGTGAAAATTATTACGTCATAGTGGAACTAATAGATTGTTTCTATCACTTTATTTTCTTCAAGGTTAAATAAACCATTTAGCGTGCTCTATTCACGAATAAACATGTTATAAGCTCTCCTTTATGACAGTTTTTCAAAGGTGGCGGGGGCCTTACTTTAAATCTGTGCTTCAACTATTCGGTATCGCTACATGAATGCAATAATATTTTCTCTACATTTAAATGCGAGTTAAGCAATATTTGTACCTCATGTGAATGGCAAGCCCGGATCCTTAGGTTTTAAACTATTTTCTTTCTTGCTAGCTAACTGTGATATTTGACCATAATTATCCGTGTCATTATAATTGGAGCCACATAGTTCAATTTTTACGAAACATAAAAATGGCTAAATACGACGTTAAAACTTAAAAATGAAAAACTGGTATTTCAAAAAAGTTAAAATTATACGATAAGAGACTTATCCCGTCTACTTATTTTCGTCTGCGCTCAGGAGCACGTGATTTTGAATTCTGTCACTAGGTGACTCTGGCGACTACTTTCAGTCGTTGGTTCTTTCCAGTAGTAGCTACCAGAGCCACCAAACGGCAGGATTCAAAATCACGTGCTTTTAAGCAAAAATCCATCGATTTTAGCGCTGACGAAAATAGGTAAGCCGTATAAGTTATCTGATGATGCTTCATGTTTAAGTACAACAACAGTTGTTTCTGAAGTAGATTGCAATGTTCACTTCTGCTCCACAACAATTAAGTCGGTGACGCGGTGTAATATTTGGATGTTAAAGGGTTGTCATTTGAGTACAACGATAACACTAAAAGTTACTTTTACATTTGTCAAAATTGTGCATTCAAGGAGAAAATTCATTTTGTATTCGTTGTTGCGTTAAAAGAAATTGTTAGTTAACGGTGTAGATCACCCCCGCCATCTCGGTACGCACTTCCCATAGATTTACATAGGAATTGTTTTACTCGTGTTATATCTTTCAGGAGAATACTTTCAACTTCTGTTTTTGCCCAGTTTATCGTCATGTCCTCTTTTAATCATGCTATTTTATAGAAATGCAATATTTTACACACGAACAGTATAATTTCCCGTTAACATATTGTGATTTATATAGCAAACCATTAATACATTATACTTATATATTTGAAGAAACCTTACAAACCAAAACTATACAAGAGTCAAAATAACCATCAAGACAAAGTTTGTGAAAGCACAACTTAAATATTGTACTTCCGAGAGGCATAAAATGAGTAATTCCCATGTAAATCAATGGAAAGGTCATACCAAGATGGCGGGGGTGATATACACCGTTAAGGGAAATAGTCAGTTTTTAAACAAACTAAAGGAATTCTTAAGAACCTTACACTTGCAGTTTATTAAGAGAGTTTGCTCCAGCAAAATGCCAAAAGTAAAGTGTTCCAAAAGTTACTTTATTTACAAGTTGACCGGCAACGACCTGAATTTTACCACATTTGGTAAAATTATATTTTGTCAGGTAGGTTAAAATAGGTTAGCTGTGACCACAAATCATATCTGCAGGGCATGCCTGCAACATTGTGAGGAAACAGAAGATCCAGTTTCAACCATTAATTTCTGTTTTCTTTTTTTTTCCTGGTTCTTCAGAAGAAAATTTAAATAAACGTTTATGTGACGCACTCGTATCGTGGCATATGATACAGAACCCAGTATTCAATAAATTTCTTAAGAGACATCAGTGGGCGAAAGATACCGGACGAATCAAGATAAAAGCGGGAACATATTTGCAGAACTATATCAGAAAAAGATTGAATTTATCAGAAGATCCGTACAGGCTTTTAATAGATGAGACCACTGATAGTTGTGGTAGCTTCATCGCTAACGTCGTGATGAGTAAATTACACTCCATAGAACCTGGTAAACCCCACCTCGTATTATGCAAGATACAGCACCATAGCCTGCACCGCCAGACACCATACGCATTCTATGGTCAGCAGAAAACCGAGATGAGAAGTGTCTACTTTTTGTGACCGACAGTGCGGCCTATATGATCCAAAGGTGCGAGAGACATTGAAAAGTTTCTACCCTAATATGCTGTACATCACGTGTCTAGCCCACGGCCTACAAAGGTTGGCTCAAGAGCTTAGAAACAGTTTCCCAGAAGCGAACATCATTATGTCATCCACTGGAGAACTTGGCTAATGGCAGCCATCAACTATGCCGACAATTTTGAAAATATTACGTGTTGTAGAAACGTCTGACGTCAACGACGCATCCAGCACAGTAAAGGCTACAACCGTTCTTCAGAATACGATCATCATCTCAATCGCCTTCATTAAGGCCAATTTTAGTTATCTTCCTGCAGCTATTCAGTGCCTGGAGTCCTCGTATTTACCACTAAAAGATGCAACAGGAGTAATTCCCACAATTTCAAAGAAACACCACGGCCAGTGGGTGAACTGTTCATTGAAACTCATCAAGATTCTGCAGCGAAGCCCAAGGTTTGTAACGATGAAAAATGTATGTGCAGTTCTCCAGTGGGAACAAATTACAGAGGATTTACCATGGGGACCAGCAACTGTGGCTTCACTGAAATTTACACCGATGACTTCACGCTCTGTAGAGATGTCTTAAAAGAAAACATAAAAAGTTTCACCTAGCCATATACTTAGTAGAACAGTGTAGCAGTTCTTGCTGGGTTTAGTGTTTAGCAACTGTTTAAAAGAAATCCAGTGCCCTGACAGTGTAAAGACTTGGAATGACAGGGGAAATTCTAAAAAATATGTTCTACAAACTACTGAAAATTAAGCAGAAAGTGTTCATATAGCTCTGTGGTTCGGTCTTGGAAAATGCAAGTAAAAATATATAAAATAAAAAAATATTTAAAAAAAAAAAGTGTTTATTGTATTTTAGTAGAGAAACTTAAAAGCGCTCGGGTATCAACCCGGTTGGCACAGAAGTGGATGGGAACCTACTTTAAAATGTAATGACATGAAACCACACACCCTGTATGTATCATCATCATCATCATCAGCTATGAAATATCACATTAAACCACTTAATTAACAGTATAATAGGTCCTAAATATAATATTACACTTCTACATGTGAACCCGTATACCTTTCTCTTTATCCATTTGAAATAATAGATTCTTGAGCGCAACTGGATGTTAAAAAAAACTACTAATTTCTTTTTTACATTTATTGCTTCCCACCGATCCATTGGTAATGTGAAAAAATGAAATTACCTTAACGTCAATGTTATCTACACCACTGCCGATTCGAACTATGATTCGTAATGTTTTAAACTTCTCTAGATCTTCTTTCGTCAGAATGATGGTATGCCACATAAGTGCTCCAACGGCCTCATTAAGGACCTAAGGGAAACAAAGACATACAATTAGAAACACACACTCTAAATAACAAATTAGAAACGGTTATTAATAATAACCCTGAACAGCCAGACGTTTAACACAATGGTTTTCCTGCTTTACGTACAATGTACACAGACTGACCTTCACCACGACCAATTACGTCACACGATTACTATACACTAAAGCAGAGGTTCACTAACTTTCTCAGTTCACGGCGCCCTTTGTCAGGAAACACCAAACAATTGAATTTGTGCTTTAGGTCAGGGACATGAATGGTACATATAATTGTACTGAAGGAAACGTACGTACCCGATTCACTTTTGAATAACAGTGACAATCATTAGATAGCTGAGCAGTTTGAGTGCTGATCACTACGCACAGCACGTTTGCAAGGAAAGTGTCACAGTTGGAGGGAAGGGGGAGGTTCAAAAGCATTAGGGAAACATTCTTTTTCTTTGACAAAAATTGCTACAAGTCTATCTACATCGATGGCCGGTAGATAGTGTGTTTGAAGCATTTTGTATACAGCTTCTCAAGACCGTCACTTTTTTCTCTTCTGTAAAATTATACTTTTTTGCGTTGCGTTAACACTTTTCTTGCAAACGTGCGATATATTTAAATATGAAACAAACTCAACACTATTACTCTCATTTCCTGCTTTACGTTAATTTTTGAAGACGCTTTTATCATAGCGACCAGAAAAAAAAGGGAAAACCCGCAGTGTCCCTGTAAGCACACTCTCGAAAACATTACTACACTAAAACGATGAACCAGTTCCTAGATATACTTACGCGTAGAAAGGTAGATTTTCTACCTACAGGCTCAAAATCAGTACGTTTTCCCGACCTTTCCGTCCTACGTTAATTATTCAAATAACAGTGCAAGTAAACAGAAAAATAGGATATACAGATTGCAATCCGGACTGAAAGAATTTCTTTTGACGTTAAAAAACACGGACATTATTTATTAAAACATCTTTTGTGGGCTGCACAATAATTATAACTAGCCCGTCTCGTCTAAGATAGCGGCCAGAGCCTCAGCTAAGGTACCATCCCGGGATCCGAACCCACGTAACTACCCAGTGCCGATCCAAAGTCTGGGCCTGTAAGTTACTTGTTCACGGAACAGGGTTATCAGTAATTATAATTTCTGTTATTCAATTTCGACGACTGATGGAAGTTTATTCATATCAGCATGACTTTTGACATTTCTTTGTCTCTCTTTTTAATCCATGCTCCCTGCAGTTCCTTAGACACTGTAAACAATGCACTCTCCAAGGTGATTAATCATTTTCTACTCTCCGAACTCTCTGAAGGAAGCCAACCGCGGCAGCCGTGTGAGGCCAGTGTCTCCAAGGTTGCAAGTTCAAATCCCGCCTGGGGTCATGGATGTTTGTGGACTGTAAAAAGCATTGCACTTATTTAATCGTGATGAGCCAAAAGTCAAGTCACTAAAATGGCCCATAAAGAATTAAGTTTAACTAAGGCTTATTTTTGCCTTCAAATAGTATTCTGTGAAACAAGCCTAGGAATGTCTTGTTGATTATTGTGGTAAAAAAAAAATATTACGTCTGAGAGTTGGTATACAATACCATGACTACACTGTACAAACTGTACCTCTGAATTGGGAGTACAAAATTGGAAGTTTGTGCTCACTTTTTTTTTTTTTTTTTTTTACAGGCAGTTACGAACCCAGGGTTGGGTTTAAGGGGGCGGTTCTTGGGAGGGAACAGATTAATAAAAACAAAAACGAAGGCAAAATATGAATCTTTGGGTCCGTCAATGCCTCTGAAAAATAGGTGGTATAATGTACTCCCAATTTTTTTGAATCAGCGACGGGCACAGGGATTCATATTTTACCATCGTTTTTTGGTTCTATTCACCTGTTCCCTCCCAAGAACTGGGAAGCAAAGAACCGCCCTTCAAAACTTAACCCTGGGTTCGCCACTACCTCTCAAAAATGGGGAGTACAAAATTTCGGAAGTACAGTTTTTACAATGTAAGCAGTAACTTATGGTTTCACACCGAAGATTATTACCGATCTTTACTGTGAAGTGAAAACTACATAAACCACGACTTCTTGTATCTACACTGTAAAAGTTGTAAGTAGCTTCGATAATGAAGATTTGTTTTTATATATAGACTAAACACTACGCGATCCGAGGAAATATCACTTCACACGTGAGAGCTTCGTATTTCCAATTTCACTAACAGTCAACTTGATTCGGCATACTATAGTGTACCGTCAAAGACTTCAATTCAAACCTGCCCTATTCAAAAATTATGCAATGGGTGCACAAGGGAATCGTCAAAGCAAGTTAGAGAGAGACAGGCATTCTCTGAAGGTCGAAATGAGAGACTTTCTGTAATAGTAAAGATGATATATAATAGATAATTGACCTTGACCCAACCGGACAAGAACACTCTCTCTCACAAATAACCAACCAACCCTGATTTGTATACAACCATGCGTATTTGTTTACAAAATCGTTCGGCATAATTATCGAACCAATTTGAGTTATTCATTTGGCGCAAACCAATTATTGTTACATGCTATCAAAGTTGTCGCATTCGTGTTCATTTCGACCCAACTTTACTTCAGGGAACTGGGAAATTTCCTTTGGGGAATTCATTGCATCACCTCTACTGTTGAAAGTATGAAGCGCTCAAGTTCCATTTCCCCACGCTTTCGGTAGCCTGTAGGTTTCAAATGCATCGGAATTTCCACCGCGATAACCAAGAGCTGTTCCTTAGTTTGTAATATACTATTATCTGTCATCTCCCGAGGTTTGTCGGTGACCACTCTGTATATATTTTTGAAGTAGTGCTGTGTGACATGCATAGTTAATAAAATAACGACATTTTGGGTTGGATTTCTATGCATTAAGGTTAATGTAAAGCAACGACCTCCAACAAAAGATGGCAACATTACCTCCCTATATGTCTAATGTATTTTCATTGTTACACGAAATTTCATTGTTGCTACTACAAATTCAAACATAGAGAGTTCAAACTTTCAGGGAAGAAAGTGCATAACCAATCCAAGATTTTCTTTTTTGTTCATTGTTGAAAGAGCTTCATTGTTATAGGTTTTGATATTCACAACAACAATGAAGGAAAATGAAAATAAAAAATCGGCATGGATCATGCTCTTGAATTGGTTATGAACTTTCTTCCCTGAAAGTTTGAACTCTCTCGGCTTGAGTTTGTAGAAGCAGCAAGGACATTTCATGTAACGATAAGAATGCATGGGACATATACGGAGATAGTGGTGCCAACTTTTGTTGGGGATCGTTGCTTTATATTATCCTTAAGTTCGTGTAGTAGTACTAATAATAATGTAATTACTCATCTTGACAATATGCGTGACATTAACAACTCATTTTCAATGGCTTACGTACAAAGAATAAATGTGGTTGCTGTATGTAATAAACTTTGTATTTCAATCGTCAGAATCTCGTGACGAGTTTCTTTCTTTTTTTCTTTTTAAGCAATTGCGGAAATAACTGTGATTCACGTTAACTGAGGTTATAACCTATAGAAAAATTACGCCTTTTATAGAATGACACCACCACTAATACAGGGTGTTTTAAAAGGATTTACTAGCGCTTGAATATCAGGAAAATACATTGGAATGCATCTTCAAGTTTATTTAGAAATGGGCTGAAGAGTTTATAATTGTACCACCAAATGGTAGGAGCTGCCTGTAGTGAGGAGCCATTTTGCGTCTTCCAAGCTCCTTACTATTTCAAGAGAGTCTGTAAGTCTTGAATATTCTGCATTGATATTTTCAAGAGTAAAGAAGAAAGCTCACATTGAGCACATGTGATATCCCTTTCCATATATGTGAAATTAATCACGGAGATGATGTGTTGAATGCACTTGTTGTGTCGGTTATACGGGAAAAACGTTTAGCAACGCAGCCACTTGTTGGCTGGGCTTCGCGCTTGATTCACCTTCCCCGCCCGCCAATCGGTCCGTGGTTCTTCGGTAACCTTAGGCCACACGTTGAATTATATTTTTTTAAATAATAATTAACACATTTGAACAGCTGGGCGTGCCAGACGTATTAACGAACCTAGTGTATATACATATATATAATTCGTGAAAAGAAATACGAACTCTACTGGGCATTAAACCGGGCAGTCAAGCGCTGCGTTGAGTCCGTGTATTAACAGAAACAGCATTTATTAGATCAATCGTTCCGCAGGATTAATCTCGCCGTGGAACAGAGGTTCGAACTCTGCCGCCGGTCATCCAGACATGCTTTTCAAGGTGAATGTCGGGACGGTATTTCAACTAAAGCCATGTTCGCTACCTTCCTCATATATGACCTGGAAGTGAACGTCGAGGTACGCCATCCCTCAGACGTGATGGGCTACGGCCCAAGCGGACTGATGATATACATATATGCAGAGAAGCTCAAATATTTCAATCAATATTTGAAATTACAAATAGATCGAATCCTTTGCCTCCCAACTTGGGTTGAGCCCCGCTGAGGTTTCAGGCTGCTTACGGGCCTCAAAACTTGCCAGTTCAGTCCATAAAAGAACATTAAAATAAACACAAACACAGAGAGCGGAAATGAAATGCTCCTTATCAAGTTAAATCGTACCGTTAATATAACCTTCCGGTGTGAATCTCTCGCCGCCATAACACGTTGAAGATATAACGTTCAAACAACTTCGGAGATCACAAATATGCCATTTCATCATAATATGTAGACTAAAGCAATCCGAATTTAATCCCGCTATACTTGGTCTTATGCAAATGTATTAAAAAAAAAGAAAGATGACTCAATTACATGAACGGTAGCAGTTTTGAATGCGTAGCTGATGTAACAGGGAAGATAGTAAGATTTTGTATTTAAAAAAAAAAAAAAAAAAAAAAACTGACACCAATGCCCCGAAAACACGTTTGTTTAGAACTTAATGAAATCATTCACAGAAAAGACACACATTCCTGACTTTCCAAGTGAAAGAGAAATGTCATACGTCAGTGTTCTCCCCCTTCCCCCTCGGGAGATAACATAATTTACTTATGAGATACCATTGTAATTAGTTGTGACATTAAGCTATCAGAAACTAAACAATATATATCCGCTTCGATAAGCAAGGTTAGGAACTTTCGTGCAAAGGATTATGAACTTGTTATCAGCTTCTATGGCGAAGTTTATCATGTTCCTTTTCAACGGAAATCCAACTGCAGGTGACTGTGGTCGTAAAGACGAATGTTGTGAATTGGAATTTACATGTTTCAAACACACACATTTCCAAGGTTCCCTTGAAAAAGGTTTCCAGTCTACGGTAACGGTCACACGCATAGATCCGGTGTAGAACTTTACCCAAATGACCCGTTTCAGCTCTGCACACAGAGCCCTCGGTTGACCCCTCGCTTTTTGTATGGGTGGTCTTGAATTCAAATTCGGCTGTGGTTTATTGAGCAGTATTTATTTATTTATTAATTACAAGTAAGCACGGATACAGCAAACGCCATTTTACACCGTTCTTGTCACAAACAATAACAACAATAATAAAAATAATATTACAACAAAGACTTATACAATAAAAAATAATACTTTTTTTTTCATTCATTCATTCTAGATTCATATAACAAGCCTTTAGAAATTTACTTTTACTGAAGCAGAAATCTGGTGGCAAAGGAAGAGTATTGTAAAAATGTGATAATCTATATACAAGAGATCGCTGGACCAAACACAATCTCGGTTTTGAGAGGTAGAAATGATGTTGTAAACGATAATTTTGTCTGGGTACTCTTAGGTTAAAAAGTGGAAGAAGGTCGTTGGTCCAGAGTGCCCCTTGCATGATTTTATAAAGAAATTTTAAGTCATTTAGTTTTCTTCGTGTGCCTATGTTTTTTTAAGTCAAGAGAATGCAAAATGTCTACGTTAGATTTGTGTTGGAGGTAGAAATTTTGGACTTTGTGCAATTTAGATAAATTGGTTTCACAACTATAGTTTCAGTATAGTTCGGGGTCCACTTTGTAGGTCCCGTCCTTAGAAACTCTGGTTTATTATGTCAACCACAGCTCAAACTAGCCAAGTACAAATAGAATAGTTGCAATTTTATGCTAAGGTCTCGTCTTTAAAAAATCTCACACCATTCTTTTTTCGGGAGGGGGTTATCTGCATAGCTCTCTGAGGCATCCCATATTAGTATAAGGAGTGTCGTATCTCGGCGCACCTTTTTGTTGGAGGAGTGAACATAGGAGCGGCCGGAAAAGTGTACTCTAGAAGACAAAACAAAAAGCCCTTACTATCATATTTCAGATCTAAATTGCACCTGCCCCATTCTGTCTGCTAGTATAATGCGATTCCAGGGTTGTAAGGCCCAAAACCTGTCATGCTTGATAGGCTATTGAACATCCAGTATTACCAAGTCAGAATAAAAAAGCAGTTCGAACTTGTCATAGCGCTTGATTTCTTGCTTTTATTACGTTTTTAAGAAGCGAAATATTAGCGGTAACTGCATATCGCATCTCTCATCTTCAGAACTGTGTCAACACAACACGAACACACCTTCAAATCTTACTCGTTTCGTAACGAAATATTCTTGTATTATGAAGATATTCCAGAACTGGTAAGTGTAAGTAAGACAGCTCGGTGTCCCCACACCAAGATTTATCTCTAATAGATTGAAGGTAAAACTTTAGTAAACTTTACTTTTATAAGGGACAGTCTAGTAACTTTGGACTTCGGCCCGTCACGATTTGCTCCTTAGCTATTAAAATCCACACCCATGCCGGGACTCGAACCCGAGACCTTCAAGCCGCTGGCCTACCGCCGCAGACCGCACGGCCACCCGGTCGGCAAGATTGATACCGCATTTTCATCATGACAATAAAGCATGTAATGTAAAATAATCTATCGAAGGTCACACTTTGTGGCAGGTGTCGTATAGATATCTTTACTTGATATGAAGGCTCTCCAGTTTCGTCTATCTGTGTAGCATAGTAAATTTATTCTTATCAAATTAATCCTTCAGAAATCATGCAAAAAACAAATTAATCCATCAGAAATCATGCAAAAAATAAGCTAAGACGCTTAAATCTAGAGCACTAAATTAAGAGATCCAAAAACACCAGGTGAAAGTGCAGATTTGCAGAAAAATTTGAAATTGGGGAAGCTAGAAAATTTTAAAAAATTAGTACTATTAGAGTTCAACTTAAAATAAGGGTCACAAATGTTATCAGTTATTTAAATTCAAACCGGCAAGGCCTTTCGGGACGACTCTCGTTCTGTCTTCAGGCCACCTTCGAGATGTGGCAAATAAGTGGAATCTGCAGTTATTTAAATATATATATTACCCATTATTTTTAAACTTCTCCGCTGTTATTGTTGCCAAACGACAAAGACTTGTACTAAAGGGCATTCTGAGTAACGGTAGCCATGTTGGAAAAAATTGAACACGCCACCTGTAGCAGCGTTATGTCACTGTCCGGTTGGATGGAGGTGATTACCGTAATTTTTGGCAATCGCTTACTTCGTTTGAGGAATTCCTTGCACTCCCAATTCCACAATTTTGAAATATGGATTATAAAGTTAGTTTGAAGTTTTTAACGATGCCATGCCGCATCATCTCTACTGCTAGTGGTATTGGAGCTCTAAAATTAATTTTCCCAAGTTTCCGGAAGTCTGTACCGCCGAAACACGGCAGAATTTTAATCCCGGTAACTATTGCTTATCTTTTGATGTATTATCAACCCTCGCAGATTACCGGTACATTACGTTACAACCCTGTATATAATCCGTAACATCCGACGACTAATGGCTCGGTGATTTTCCGGGACCAGGGCCTCTGTATTGTACTATACCGCCATTCGTCGAGCAAAAGGGTAAAAACCTGTCAAAATAGCCGACGACTCGAAACAGAACTATTCTGATGTCCATGAACCCCAAGCATTGGTTGGACAGTTACAACATTTGGCACCACGAAACTGCTACCGTTTATCGGTTTAGCTTATCTCAATATCCATGCAGATTTCACGATAAAATTCGTCAGAACATTTTCTAGTTAAACTGTGAAATAGTCCTGAGCCTTTCTGTCCAGGACTAAACCAGCAGTTTTTTATACCCAACCGGCTGAAAATTCGTGCGGGAAACGAAAAAAGCTGCTAAAAGGTATGAGACTCTGAGCTAAACGGTACTCCATGACTCCACTAACACAAACCCCTGATTCTTCCCTTGAACAGTTACAAGGTAACAATTTGGCAATTCTTACTGGAGAATATATTTAGCTAACTCCTCCCCTGAGATAAATTCTAACTTCCGACATCAATGAACACTTTCCCCTCTTCATTCGCACCTGTGATCACACGAGATCCCCTCCCACGTAAAGACCGTGCAACGCTTCGGTTTTTGAAGAGTTGTAGTGATGTACTAATTATTCAATATTCCTATCAACGTTGAAGTAACAAGCAATACGTTAATCATAAACTGATCTGCTCTCAATGAAGAGTGGAGTAGAACATTAATGCAGCTTTAAACCTTGGTTTTATAACTTACTAAACAAGTTCATCTCAATTCACTCTTCCTCCCATCCGCTGAGGGTCTTTTTTTTTGTATTGGATAGCTTTCTTTGTCGTACTATCAGAAAATAACTGGAATTACCGAATTAAAATAGTACTTTATAATCAAATAACGTGATATGAGTATCAGTAGCGTTAACCTTGACCATCCGGAGAGAAAATCCAAGAAAATCACAGACCTTAAGGTAAGCGGCCCTCTGCAATAGGTTCATGAATGTTACATCACTGGAAAGTGTCGCAGTTCCCAAACATGTGCGACCAATATCTGTAGAAAACGAAGAAAATAGGAGGGATTTCGATTCTTCTTTCATCGTACGATGACGTCTTTTGAGCGCCGAGCGACGTCGCCGTAGATCTCCCAGAGAAACATAAATACAATGAAGATCCCCCAGAGAAACAAATTCCCAATACAACGATTTGCAGTCATGGTCATGGCTCCACGGTTTGGGACACAGACAGAATTATGAAGGGGTGCCACAGTCACAGTAGCCGATTACGAATCACTGTTGAGCAAGTGTGGCAGAAATTGGTCAAGAAACACATATGATTGTGGACAGAGGTGCTGTTTACCCAGACAATGACTCTGGACACAAAGCATCCACCTTACTAACCCGATCTAGCACCCAATGACTATCATGTCATCTAAGGAGTTGTCTTATGTGCATTAAACTTCAAGGAAATCATTCAACAACTGGGACGTTTCATAGTTTCTTAGTCAAGGTCACTACTTAACATATCTTCGGGAACCGATGATAATTTTCCGCAAATGCTGTACGGGGTGGAGTTCATTGCTTCGAGTTGAAATGAAACCATAGGAGGGTACGAATATCGCCCATTCATTAAACTTGCAACATGTAAATTTAATTTGAAGTTTGAATCATATTCAGATCATTCTTTACTTTCACATTTACTTACCATTCGCAGCAAAAAATCCCAGCGCAATCAACTGCATCGTCAGAATGACAAGAAAACATTAAACTCAACGCACAAACTGAAGCTGTTGAGTGCTACTGGAGTCAATGTATAATCTTTCTTGTATACGTATCAACAGTATTTGTTAAAAAAAAAAAAAGTCCGTCTTGGTTTCCACATCAACTGTACACGGATGGATCGTATCTACCTCTCCACACTGGAAGTGTAATTCCTCGACTGAGTTAACTAACCTGGCGTTACTGCTGTAGCTCATTAGGTTAGTAACGCTTGTACGCTGCTTACGTTCAGTGAATATGAAACAGAAATACAACAGATCTTATTCAAGATTGGAGTAGCCTGCAAAATCAGTCAACTTGGTTAAGCTGCTGAAAGGCTTCTCTGAAGGAAATCATTTTGTACTGTGGATTCTTCTGACTCGTGACATTCACTTTCACTGTCCTTCCCGTCTTCCGTTTCAACTTACACTGAAACGTAGGAATTAGGAAGTTTTGGACTCTCGAAATTTATTCACTTGCGCTTCCGTTCCAACTGAGTTTCTCCTGCTCGTGAATGGTTAAATTTTGGAACTACGGACGTAACAAATTCTGTCAATTTGAATTTATTTTAAGGCAACTATGGCTCAGGCCATATGGATGAAGATGGGATGAAGAAAGTGGGAGGAAACGGAAGCACCCCCGAGAAAACCCACGCACACGGTGTTTGTCCACCACAAAGCCCACATGGCATGAGCACTGAGCAGGGATCGATCCGACGACCCCGAGCACCAGAGGTGAGCGCTCTTCCCACTGAGCCACCGTGGCCCCACAGAAATTCTGTTAAGTTCAAGAAACTGAGCAGAACATCAAGCTTTCAAACAAAACCACCTTTTACACTCTCCAATTCTCCAATGGCTGAAAATTTTGAAGTTGGAGCAGCAAATTATGTACACAGAATAATGCAAACATGTGTAGGAGCCCCCCCCCCCCCCCAAAAAAAAAAGCTACACATGCTAGCGTCAAGAAAGAGAACTATAGAGAATGACAGTAACCTGTCACTCAAGCTACAGGAAAACATTTTGATTCAATGCTCGTATGTCAATATCAACAAACACAAACAGCGATTTTTATACAAAAAAAATATTTTGTTCTTATGGAAGTGAAACTCAATAGTTTTTTTTGCAGGGTTTAAAAATGTTTGTGATTTTGTATTTCATTTCCGTGTTGAACAATTTCCATTTTGTGAACACTATATTCAACGAAAGACTAAAGTGGATTGATTCCTACTTAGTGAATTTCTCTGTAGTTCGTAAGCGACTCCATCTGCTCCTCCCCCCCACTCATTTGGTTCCACGTCAATGCATGGTTTTTAAAAAAAGATAAAACAAAAGCCAACAAGTTCTTTTGCATCCGCTTCTCCCGAGATGAATTCTTGTTAATGCATTTGATGAAATCACATTAACATTTCTCAACGAATGACTACTCTCATGTTAATTTTCAATACAATTAGTTACAGCTAGCGATTTGCACCTCATTTAATGGTTAAACTCTCAAATATATTTGGCAGCGAATCAATTGTTCACTAACGATTGTAGGAAAGTGTCCAGAGATCTTGTCGAACCATGACTTCGCTCCACGCTGCTACAACCACGATTCTGACTCACCATTCCAATTGATTCCTTGCCAGTTACCCTCATTCGAGAGGACGGTGGCCACTAACAAGCATAAACTGCTACCCTTATTTCCTGCACACTGGCATTCGTAAGTAATTACAAGCAAGGGGAAATGTCAAAGGAAAAAAAAAAAAAAAAAAAAACTTCCAGCGCTTCGTAAATACGCACTTACAAACTGCAAATCAAGGATGCTCAGCTTATGACTTGCTGGCTATATGTAGCCAACCCGAAGCTCAAATTGAATTGTATTGTATTTATGGCCTTTAGGCATCTAAGGCGCAGGCCGGAATACTGAAACGAACAGTATTCAATTGAGAAAATGCAAATAAAATGAACCCTTTGGGAACAGCCGCTAATTCCTAGTCCTGATTTCGGATCGGCTCGGGGTTAGCATGCTACTTCGAGCCCAGTCGCCTATCCTAACAGAGGTTCTACAGTTTCTTTAGGCAAATGCCAGGGTGGTACCTCAGCTAAGGCACTCTCCGCTATCTTTACCTTTCCTGCGCTCTCAAGAGTAATCGCCACGGGATGTCATCCATCTTACACATGACAAGCTTAGGCCATAGATACTCTTGTTCTGCCTATAAATGTAATTTAAATTTTAAAAAGACGTGCTACGAGCCCATTTCTAGAAGAAGTGAGAAAAAGCAATACATTTTTTTTATATTACGCAATGGAAATGTTAACACAATTACGCACTTCAAGCAAAAAAATATTGTTGTTCGTTTAACACTTCCACAATGTTGCCATACATTTTGCACGAACTAGTTTCCTGGCTTTGTGGGTAACTATTTACATCTTTGCAGAGTACTATACGGGGTGGTAGCGTAATACACCTTCAAACTTAAAGGGTCTTTATAATATATATATATATATAAAATAAATCAGCCATATTCAATCCACTAGTGGATGAGGCCTCTCCCCGAAGGGAGGAGTTGGTCTACTGCTCCCACGCTGACCAGACGGGTTCGGAGAGGAGAGCCAAAGCTCTCACTGTGATCGCCACTGTTTTTTATTCACAGCAGCTCCCTAATTGTCCTCACGATGCTGGGTGAACACCGAAATGTTTGAGCCCCCAGCGCGAATCGAACCCGGGATCGCTCGCACTGAAGTCGAGCGCGCTACTGACTAGACTACGCAGGAGCTCATATATATATATATATATATATATATATATATATATATAACGGTAAAATAGGTAGAAAAAAGGGATACTTACATGGTAGATTGAGACAGGTGTACAATAACTACACACACACAATTGAAAAGTTGTACGTTTCCCCAAAGCGTTTTTAACAGGTAGGAGAGAAAATGGACAGAGCGGACAGCTGCGGGACTGGTGTTAAGGAAACGCCATATTGTAGACCACACTCAGAGCTAAAGATAAAAGCATTTCTCGGAATTGGAAGTTAGTCACTTGACGCCTTCAAAGATATTACAGACAACTAGAGTTTAAACCGTCAGCGAACGTTAAAGAATGGAGGGACTGGCGTCTATCATTTAGGTGGCCTGAATTTGCTTTCCCATTGCGTATTGTATCAGTTGCCGTGGCTCAGGCGGTAGCGCGTCTGACTATGAATTGGGTGGCCCGGTTTCAAATTCCGGCCACGACGCTGAAGACTTTCTTCAGTGTTCACATGCCTGGCGCTGCTTTGAGATGCAATAAGCCTCCTACCGAATTGAGTACCACTGTGTCCTTGGTACTCCTGGGTACCTTGCGAAGGTTAAGTGTGGGACTGACCACCCCACCACGTGTGACGTTCACGGCGAGTGGGGTATCGCACATGGGACCAGTTTATCTTTACATTTTTGCTGCGTATTGTAATTCCTCTTTTAACCTAATTTTTTGACAATATTGTATTTGTTTAAATAATAACAACAATATCAACATTGTTAGTATTATAAAATAACTAAGAGATTAAATTTTGCCAAAGATTATTCGACAATCCTGAAGAACTTTTGTTTTTTTTTTTCAAAATTGTTAATATTTTTAAATTTCCAGGTTAAATCTTGGCTTCATCTGGAAGTGTAACTACCTCCTTTAGACACAACTAGAAACTAGCAAATTCCCTGAGTTGTTCCAAACTTTTTACACTCTTTTCTTTAGTTCACAATGGTCCGTAGTGTCCTCAAATCTTGCAACGTTAATTAACCTCATTTCCCCACATCAAACAACGATGAAATTTTGCACAGCGACGTAAGTCGGGTGACAATACAATATTCCATTGTTACTTTCATATATTTTAAAAGCATATTTTAATATGGACTTCTTTATCCTAAAATAAATACTAGCCTGCAACGATGTTGGGTTTCACTGGCTGCAGAACACTTTAGGATCTGGATCACAAAACATTAGCTTGAGAAAAGTATCCGAACCCCGAAATAACTCGAAAAAATAATAATAATAAACTTTTTAAAGACATACTTTTCTTAAACAATTTATACTAAAAAGTAAACAATTTTGTTTATGCACGACTAAAACGAAAAGCATGGTGTCGGAAGAAAACAAGGGATGTCAAAAAATAGTTGTTTTTTTTTTTTTGAGAAAATCAGGTTTTAATATCTCTATGTTTAAAAGGCTCAACATACAGATGCTTATCAGAATAATGGAAACACCTGAACGAAAGTGCAACTTACCAGATTAATATGGTGTCGGGCCACCTTTCGCCTCT
>JAGDQP010001182.1:51914-71574 GCA_022664845.1 Lepisma saccharinum | reverse complement strand
GGTCATTTATGAATATTTTTCCTTCGTTCTTTCATAGTTTTGTAGCTCCAATTTGCCCCGATGCCCTTCATATGGGAGATAGAGCCCCATGCTTTTCTTTTTAGTCATGCATAAACTTTTTTTTTAAAGTACGAATTGTTTACGAAGAGTGTGTCTTTAAATTTTTTATTATTATTATTTTTGCTTACTAGTTTATTTCCTTTACTTTTGCGCGTTTTCCCGGTCAGTAAAACCTGTTCAATAAACGTCAAAGTATTGAACGAGAAATAACAGGTAGGAATTACTGTGATTATCAAAATCTGAGTTATTTTAATTTCTGAGTCTGTGGATTACACTACATCACGAGCATAATTAATATGAATCAGAGTGGAAACATTGCTACCATCACGCACTTTCGATACGATTTGGACATTAGTCTGATATCACAATCAGTCTTTCCGTACGAAGCAACCTAAATCATTACATCACGCCGGCTGGATGATTCTAACAACCACCACGTGCTAAGACAAGAATATGTGGCAAATTACGTATCAAGAACTTTCAATAAGGCAGTGGGCCAGTGTGGACGAACACGTAGGTTTTCATTTATGGTCAACTGTTTTGTGACACCGGCATGACATGTGATAAAACTGTTGCACGAATAAATAATGTATAGCGCTTGAAATTCTACCCTGTTTCCTGCACTGCGTGCTTCTTTTTCACCTTCTTCTAATTGTGAAAGGAGAACTTCTTGGGGCAGAATACGGACATTCCATACACGCTCGCAGACGAAGAGAATCTGAAACCAAACTCACCTCGTTATACCGCTCTGTGATGTTGGTACTTCAATCCGGAAAACTTTTCCAAGATGGTGCATGTTTATCATGCACATTGATTTTATGTCATTTTCCTATTAATGTGGGTGAAAGAAACGAAGTAAACTAGTGTTTACATAGTGTCAGTACAACTACCGTTTCTTGGAGCCAAGTTTCAATTAATCTAAAACATACAGATGCTTATCAGAATAATGGAAACACCTGTAGTTGGCAACACGTCAGATGTATGGGTTGGCAGTGGTGTCGTGGCGACCGCAGCGCCGGACTGCTGGTGGTGGTGTGTTAGGTCGGTCTCCATACTACGTCAGGCGTCGTGGAACAGGAGTGTGCAGTGGCTCCAGCAGACGGAGGTAGTGTAAAATGGGAGACCTCTCAGAGTTTCAAAGAGGGCAAATTGTTGGTGCGCGGTTATGTGGAGTGAGTGTGACGGCAGTGGCTAGTGTGTTAGGTGTGTCGCCAGGGACAGTGTCGAAGGTGATGACGGCCTACACAACACACGGGAAAACCACATCGGGGAAGCGGAACAGTGGGCGGAAGAAAAGCATCAGTGACAGGGCACGCCGGGTATTAAAGCGCATTGTCACGCGGAACCGTCGTGCCACTGCGGCGCAAGTGACGGAGGAACTCAATCAGCACCTCCCCCAACCTGTTTCGACAATCACAGTCCGCCGCGAATTACATGACATGAACTTACGGGGTCGTGTTGCACGGGCCAAACCTCTCATCAGGGACCAGAACGCTTTAGCACGCCGCAAATAGTGCCGCGACCATGCAACTTGGACCGTTGACGTCTGGAAACGTGTGGTATGGTCGGATGAGTCACCATTCACCCTATTCCAAACCACGGGCCGTGTTTATGTGTGGAGAACGCCCAAAGAAGCGTATGATCTGCAGTGTCTCCGCCCAACTGTGAAACATGGCGGCGGCACGGTGATGCTGTGGGCCGCAATATCATGGTTTTCATTGGGTCCTGTGGTCACACTTCGCGGACGCATCACTGCCAACGATTATGTCGCAATTTTAGGAGACCACTTGCATCCTATGGTCCGGAGGTTGTTCCCGGACAATGACGCCATATTCCAGGATGATAATGCACCCATTCACACAGCTGGAGTTGTTGCAGCGTGGTTTGAGGAACATCGGGATGAAGTTCAACACCTCCCCTGTCCCGCCCAATCCCCAGATCTCAACATAATTGAACATCTGTGGTCCATCTTGGAAACACGACTCCGGCGACGATTTCCACCTCCATCCTCTCTCACAGAACTGGCCGATGCCCTGCACGAGGAATGGTGTAATATTCCACTTGCTACCATTCACGACCTCTATGCCTCCATCCCACGTCGCATCAAGGCTGTTCTGAAGGCGAAAGGTGGCCCGACACCATATTAATCTGGTAAGTTGCACTTTCGTTCAGGTGTTTCCATTATTCTGATAAGCATCTGTACTTCACCCCCAAGAATGTTCTTCCATACACCACAAATGCACTGAATACCACGAGTTTCGAAAATTGTTGACAATTTCCCACTGAACAAACATCTACGAAGTATGTATGTTTGAGTCCTGCTGTTGGCCGTATTGAATGTAATACTGCAGAACGGTTATTTTTGCCAGTATGCTTGCAAAAGCTGAGGTACAAGCCTGCTATCCCCTGAGATGGGGTGGTCAGTTCCACGCTCGACCGCCTTTACCTTCCACAGGGGCCCAGAAATACCAAGGACACTATGGAACTCAATTTGATAGGAGACTGAGTGCGCCTTCCTGCGACAGGCATGGAAATATTGCAAAGAAAGTATCCAGCGTCCTGCCGGCCTGAACCAAAGTTGCCTAAAGGTCTTAAAAATTAAACACCAGCGTCTTGGGCGTGATTTGAACCCGGGTCGCCCGAGTGGTAGTCAGACGCATTGCCGCCTGATCTACGGCGACTCATGCTAGTATATACAGCCCTAAACCGGACGAGATGATCGAAGAATGCAGCCTGCACAACGAAGAACTCTACAGACTATTAGATTCACTCGATATTAATCACACCGATTAAGATGGACAGGTCATATAGCACGCACGGGGGAAAAGATCGAGACGGCGCTGGGATGACAATATTAGAAGAGATCTTCCAGAGGTAGATGTTCATGTTGGAAACTGGCTTGATTCTCCCCACGATGGAATCCAACGTTTGTTACTGCAGTTAAGAACTTGCGAGTTCCGTAAGCCATAGAGTGAGTTTTTACAAGAGAATAGCGGTATAGTACCTACAAACAGTCCCTGGCCGCTACCTTGCTCTTTCCTCCCCCAAAGTGCTTTTACAGGGAAGTCATCCCTCGTACATACGAAGAAAAATATACAGAGTGTTACTTCAGTTATATTAATGGTCTCAGAACGTCAACAAAAGCTAAAGATACTGACAATCTGTTTCTCTGAGGATAAAGTCACATTTACAGTTTCCATTAAAATATCAACTTTTTCCCTGCAAAGTTTAACTGTTTACACATTTTGCGAAGGGGGGGGGGGGGACCTAGCGCAGGTGAAAATTGTAATGAATATTTGAAAACCACTACCAGTCAATATAACCGCGAGGAATTGAATGAAAAAAGCAGTAAATTGAACTTCAATTAAATGAGTACAAATTTTCACCAAATTAATGGATTCATATTTTAATAGCAGCCTTATGGAGCTTATCAAATCCGTTTGTGTCTGTTATTGAATTATGGATTTTACAGCTCCTGTGTAGTATAGACATACAGTAGTTCACACTGCTGAGGTTGAATTTATTGTGACCTTTCTAGACATAATAATATAGGCAAAATGTACGGACACAATGCTACGAAAATACACATATCCTTGCTTTCAACTCAACCACAATTACAAGGAAGATGATTCTAGATCAGCATTTCTCAACCTTTTTCATTCCGCGACCCCCATTTACCATGCTTTCTAGCCGGCGACCAACAATTATATTATTTGGTGTATATTTGCTTTTCATTTCAAAACATGACACTTTATTTCCTGTATTTTATAAGAAGTATCCTTATTATCCAAAAGTATTCAACAAAATGCATTATCTTTAGTAATGATAAAAATAGCAAGCTACAGCATTATCCTACAAAATCCTTGTTAAATTAATATTACCACCTGTCCTCGCGACTCCCTTGCACACGTGACGCGACCCCCAGGTTGAGAAACCTTGTTCTAGATAAAAGATGAAAAAAAAAAAGATTGCTTCATAACTAAAAGCCACGTGAAAAGTATTTCTATAGTTATTGAAAAACCGGTTTTGATTCTCTTTCAATAAGGGTGCGTTAACCTCTTCCAATCCATTACTTTGCATTTTTCCAACTGTCTGTCTATTAAGGTAACTGTCAAGTTTGAAGTTCTTCCTAGATGTAAACTTCCACAAACTATTTAGCAGCAATCAATCGATGAATACTACTTTTTTTTAAAAAAAAAAATAGCAAGACAAAAGCTACACGAAACACTGCCTTTACGCTGTTTCTAATTCTGCCCCCGGTAGCTTCGTGATCAATATGTTTTGGATTCGATCAGTGGTGTAAACGAAAGTGGTTCGGAGTCCACTTAAAACTGTAGGACAGTTAAATTCTATCTTTAGCAGATAGAAGGCAAACCACGTATTGGCCGACTGCATTTCGAATGCTAATCTAACTGTTGATAACGTTTTCAAAGCATAATAAAGGTTTAAAGAAAACAAAAACGAAAATGTCACGGACGCTTAAACCACACGGCCACGTGGAGTAGCTTTAGTTTGCCCCGGGCACAAAGTAATAAACACGCTTGTATGAGAGAGGGTGGGGGTGGTATCGTCACTTCGTTTTGTTCATTCTTCATTATTACTTGCGGGATGCGAGTTTTCTCAGTTTTCAAGTCGTATCATAGACCTCATAACAGATAGACTTAGCACGCTTCCCCATTTCTGGATGCGATAAAACTAATGGATTTTTGTTCTGAGCACGTGATCTTGAATCCATCCGCCAGGTAGCTCTGTCATAGACGTCATCAGAAATGGGGAAACGTGCGAAGTCTACCAATCATGAGGTATATGCTCGTATCATGAATTAGTTCTTTTCACAAAGGGTTATGTGAAGTGGTCATGGGTTCAATTTCGGCTGGGGTCTTAGAAACGGAGTGGTTCGGAGCCCACTTGCCCAAAAGCTGTAGGTCCTGACCTTAGAAACTCATCAGCTTGTTTAGGACGTTAATAACAATTTAATCAATTACAAAGAGTTATACAAAAACACGCGGTAATTTACGATACAAGCATATGCAGGATTGCACCTAATTCTAGAAAGCATGGCTGCTGCCTTCGCATTCTCTTTCCTTCGAAGCACTGCTTGCCGAGGGACATCATCACGTGTCAGACTTGTTAGGATGTACAGTCCATCAAATCAATCAAGCGCTAAAAAATGGTAACAGACGCAGAAGTTACCGAACATAACAAGAACAACTATATAATAAATAAATACAACTAATGAGCAACGTGAAGTAAGTAACAATAACGAAACCATTTCCTTGAACCAAACTCACCATCGAAAGAGAGAAGCAACTCAAATACAAAAACGAGAACTGGAAGTGGAAAAACGAGTTGCGGGTCTTGTAGAAGGGAACCACCAGTGTAATAGCCCGGGTAACAAATGCCTCCTGTCAACTGCAAACTTCACCACAACTTTGATATTAACAAGGACGTTTCTCAACTTGTAAATGTAACAAACGCACAGAACGTGGAATGAAACTTCTTTAACCAAAAATTCCAGCAGCGTTGGGAAAAGAATTCTACAGAAAGTCTTCTCCATACACTAAAGAAACAAATTTACGCCAGAAAAGGTAGCAATATCGATTCCGGATTTACCCCCCCCCCCCCCCAAAAAAAAAAGTGATTAATGCAATTTTATACAATATTCGGAAGGCATTACATAATGTCTGCAAGATTCTTTTTGTAAACATGTTAAATGATGTAAAAAAAAGTAAGTATATTATGGAGTTTGTCCATTTAGTTTCTATGAAAGGGAGTAGTTTTTTTTATCTCGAAAACAGGGAATTGTGACTTATGCGGTTCTGGCTCTCAGGTACATAAAATGTTCTAGACTTACTGATAATGTAACTACGCTTTCAAAATACAATTGAAAAGGAGACCAGTTGGGGGGTTGTGTACATGCGTTACCGCCAGGCTTCAACAACAAGCGTCCAATTTGCATGACTTATATGTCGTAGGAAATCCCGCCCCCCCAATCGAGATCTTTCGAAGAACAACTCAACCAACTTCGTAACCCTGATAGTTCCTAAGTCGAAACCTGTCTATAAATATAATCAAACGAACATAGCGGTAGTACAAGACTTCCCAGCTTAAGATACCGAAAACTTAAATGAATAGATCTCGAATCACGTTGAATTCGCCGCAGTTTTCTAGAAAAGCTTCCAATTTGACTTGAATGGATGATAATGATGATGAGATAATTGGTGGAGTGAATAAAGAGTGATAACTCCGAGAAAACCCATGCACACGGTGTTTGCCCAGCACAAACCCACATGGCCCGAGCCGGGATCGTACCAAAGACATCATGCACCGGAGGTGAGCGCTCTACCACTGAACCACCACAGCCCACTCCAATCTGACTGCTGAGGAATAAGAGATCGGATAATTTGGAATCACATAAATCAGGAAGGGGTCAGGCAAGGGTATTGTCATTTAGAAATGATTCGAGGTCAGGAGGTAAAAAAGTTACAACTCTGGACATACTCTTTGGCCACAAAATAGTATTTTGTAATGCTTTGACACACTGCTGGTTGAACTTTGAAGTGTTAGATTTATTACCGTCAACTCACTCAAAATAAGCAAACCTTCCAGTCTAAATTCGAAGTCTCGGAAGGATTTTACCACGGAACAACTAGTGCACTTCTATGTGCAGCAGGAGATGATAAGTCTCGCACTTAATGGACGAGCTTTTATACAACTAAGGATTTTTTTTTTAAACTAGAGTTGAAAATTATTTTGAAATCACCCGACATGGTCTCAGCAGCGAATGCCTCCCTGTGAATGTGAATAAGTAATAAAATCGGGTCATTTTCGCTGACCCGGTCTGGGAACTACAATGAAGTGGGCACACGCTTAAAAAAAAAAAAAAAAAAGTTACATAACGCGATTTTTCATAGTTAATTTTGGTACTTGTTGTAAATACCATACAAGTATTGTTAATAGTGTGGTTAGGTGTATTGTCATAATTAGAATACTGTTAACAATATTGTATGGTCAAATTCTTGCTTGTAGTTAAATTAACAAGATATTTTGTACGATTATTGTTAATTATACAATACTGTATAGTTGAATTAACTATTGGGGGAATCATGTCTGACCATACTATATAGTTACACGACTATATACATATTGTTAGAAATTGGCTATATTTTATTGCTGTTGAGACCATATCTATTGCTAATTGGCCTCCGGACAGAGTAGAATCTATTTCAACATAACATTACAAGAAAATAATTTCTTGTTGGCGAAGTTTGGTTTCACTATTACACCTTGGGGGTATAAACCTTAGCAAATACATTATGACTGAAACATATTTCATTACATTCAAGAATAATACCATGCGAATAAATCATTAGCAGTAATCGTTGATTACAAATTCAGATTCCAGAATTATCACTATTCTTGTTGTCTGGCGTTTAGAAAAGGTAGGTCGGTATCGCAACGCCATCTCTTGAGCACCGTTTAATAACATAAGCACAACATTACTACACATTGGGAAATTACTTCAAATTACGTAAAATTGTACGATACGTTTATTCTTCGCAATCATAACAAGAATACTCATGTCATAATCTACAACATGAGGCTATAACTATTCCTTAGTCATCCTTAGGTACATTTTTCTAATTTCTCTCGATTCGAACGAACAATATATGGCTTCCAAACAGTCACAGAAAAAATAATGTAATATTAACTATATTTTTGTCATTTTCTGCGCATGCGCAACCCACAACCATACAGTATGGTTCGAACAACAAGAAATATATTGTCAAACTTGTAGGTCAGGAAGGAATAAGGTAAAATCAACCATACGTATGATTTCCCCAGCAATATAAAATTTAACTATAGTTATTTAGGAATCCCAACTATATACGACAATACGAGATATAGTCAACTTAGCACAAGCGTATCATTACCGTAGCACAATTATGGTTACGATAATCATAAAAATTAACAATACAGTTGGATTTACCTGGCTCTCTCTCTCTCTTTTTTTTCAGTGCATTTTCGGGTGTCGTAGTATTATTTTTTGTGCTCTGGAGGTAAGTCCTGAAAGCAACTGTTCAAATGGAAGGAAATAATTCAAAGCTCAGCTTTGCTTTCCGGGTCAGGCCGGTCTCAAGCACAGACCCGATCCAAAACTTGTGAATAAGGCAGTATAAACGAATCAAATCTTGTACTGCTCCACACGAATGACACCAAACTGAAGTTGCATTAGTCCAACGTATGTCTTCGATTGAATGTTATGAGCTCTATAGTCTAGTTCTGAGTTCTGTAACCGCGAGAGAGGAGTCGTAGCGTGATCATGGGTGGGAAAACATTTTTAATAGTCAATGAGAGGTAGGTAATGAAAGAGCGAGTTCTCACTAATTGCTTCTGCACTTCCCACTTCGCCCCGCGCGCTAGCCAAGACCCTCTCACAGGTCTGTAGAACTCGGAACTGCAGGTTACTTAATTATTAGTTTATTACTCTATGGTTTATGGAACTCGCAAGTTCATTGCCGCAATAACAAACGTTCGCCATAGGATTCTATACTGGGCAAAATTAAGCCGGTTTTCCTCATAAACACATACTTCTCGAAAATCCCTTTTAATTTTCCTCCCAACGACGTCTCGGTCTTCCTAACGCTCCCTTTCCCTCCAGCTTTCCAACCACGGTGGAATATAATCTTCGCTGTCATATGTAAGAACGTCGAAAATACATTCTGCTGCTATGGACATGGAAAAGTTTTCCCGGAAAAGGTATTGTTTAACGACTGTACAGCAAGTAATAATTAGTTGTTTGAGACACCATTACTGAGTTAGAAAGTTATACTTTGCGCGAGACATGGATGGAAACAGTTGAGCGGACACTGTTATAGAGATAGGGGGTCCACACTGTCGCACGTGCGAGGGCAAGAAACTAATTGTTAGCTAAGAAATGAATGTACTTATTGAAAATTCAAGGCGATTACTGATAACAAAATATTTACTTTTATCAACTTTATTCGAAAGGAAATATAATTCAATAATTTGTACGTTCTTGTTCAAATGTTTAGTTTTTATCATTTTATAATAACCTTTACACATAGATTAGATATTACAATTTAGTTTCTTTGATTTGATAGCGTTGTAAAAATTTTGAATAGGGGCGCTGATAAAACCCTGTTTCTCTCGCTGATATATTAGCAATAAGCTACCAAGGACTTGCGAAGAATCTGTTCATTTTCGATGTCAGTTTATCAGTAAACCACCCTTCTTGGAATACTCCGAGGAAAATGAATGATGTAATTTTGTAGGATCAGTAAGTTAGGATCTATTATCTAAAAACCGTTACAGCAGTTTTCGAAAATATATAAAGTTTCGATTTTTTTTTTTTTCCATTAGCAAACTACCCTTATTTGAAGGTTAGGAGAAAATAAATTCGCTTTGCGGAATCCGCGTACAACCCTCAGTTTGAAATTTGGTTATAATTGTTGAACTACGTGGCAGCTAGGCCTCTAAACAGGCGGACACCTTTTTTTCCTGGTATAGGAACAATGAAACGTCTAAAAACAGTCGAGAGGTCGAATTCAATTTGTTTTCGCCATGACAAAATTTTCTCTCTTATCGTCGATCGAAAGTAAAAATTACTGAAACAGAAGATTACTTGCCCTACCGGATACGTGACCCACCAAACCCATCCTTCTACACTCCACAGTGGGTTGCGAACCACAGACTTAGCAACAGCTGCTTTGATGGAAGTAAGACTAATTTAAATGTATCTCTGAAACTAATACATCTTCCATCTTCGGAGCAGCTGAAGGTATATTACACAGTTTGTATCGATCCTGGCCTAATCCACATCTGTACCAACTTAGTATAACTAAGGGAACCAAGCAATTAAATTTAAGGCCTTGAGGGTACTCGGGCAGTGGTTGGTTAGTACGTACCATCCCGCCATTTGCCTGTCATGACAGTAAAAATCCGGGAAAAATTTCAGTGTAGGAAGAGGGCGCTGAAATCTTTTTCCAGGACCTTCCGATTGCTAAGTGAACGCGGTGCTCGCTGCAAAAACAGTTCTAAAGATAAGGCAAAACTCAATATCCCAGGCCGTAAGGTACGGAGTACGGAAACACATCTACTTTGCATATGATACTGCTACGTCAGCGGCATTAAAAGGGAACAGTTCTATTTGTGCGTGAGACTTTTTTTCTCTTTTCTTTTTGGCTGCATTCCCTTTTTAGTTTCAAATTATCTGAACGCAATGAATGAAACCAGTTTGAGTCAGGAATGACTTCAGCCAGGGAGATAAAGCATTCACAAATATCAACCTTTTTTAAAAAAATAAATAAATAAAAGAAACAGTTTCCTCTTCATACATTTACAGTCTGTTCATTATAACTGTGTTTGAATTATACAATCTTATTTAAAGTGAAATGACTGTCACGTTTGCTGCTTCGTAACGGATAAGAGAGAGAGGGGGAGAAAAGAGTGAGGAACTCTCACACATCCAGTCTTGTCCTTAGATTTTAAAAAAATAAAAATAAAAGCAGAAAAAAAAAGACTGCAGTCGATCTGGTTTCATCAGAAGACGTGGCAAGCACTCTCAGAAGCAAGTTATCAACCCAAGCATTGAAAAGTGACTTTCTACACATAACGTGTATCTTGAAGTGGTTAGTTGGTTTTACAGATTACTTAAAAGTAACGACACAAATGCTTTTCCGTAATTCTGAAAGAAAACTTTTATCGAATCGAAATTTTAATTAATCAGAAACAATAACAGTAGTCGTTATACGTGTGAATGCGGAATAAATAACCTAAATTATTCGCTGTCTCTTTACAGAACCAATAATACAGATTGCACGGCATTGCATTAATAACACCAATTCAATCCTTCCGGTTAGATAAGAAAGAATCATGAACTATATTTACTGAACTTACGGCTCTCAACGGCATCCCGTTACATGTCTGAAGGATGATGTACCCTTGGCGAACATTTTTCTGGGGGCAGGAATACGGAAGTTAACTATCAGGGCTTAGTCTAGGTACCACAATGGCATTCGCCACGTCAAATGAGGAAAAACCTTAAAAAATCAGCAAATATTATGCTCTGTAGAAGGTTTTTGGCCCAACAACTGATGGTTTTCGGGAAATAATATTTCAACTGGATTCAAACCAATTACATTTAATGGATAATTTATTAACTTACGCACCAACTGTGAATGAAATAACCTGTCAATCTTCTCTTATTGTTTTTTCTAAACTGTTCAGTTTTGAGACCAAATTTTCAGGTACACATTTTGAAGAGTGGAGTAAGAAACTTTACATTCCTCTGATAGAACTTAAAATATACAAGTCGAGCTGCCCGTCTTAAATAGTTCGGCAAATACTGCTTCTGAAAACTGGAGTATGGAAAGAACCGAATGTAAGTACTAATCCAGCATTCATCCCGTGACTTGGTGAAATATCACTCCGAAAGGTCATTCTGAGTGGGATTCGAACCTAATTTATTTCCTTCACGCTCATTCACAAGCAATTTTCAGCTGAAGAAAACGCTGAATGGTCATGACAATACTCTGCCTAATATTGATGTGCGTGTTGCATACTTACAGCACACACATCAGTATTGGGCAAAGTACTTATTTCTATTCTGGGCTTAATATTTTTTCACACCACCATATTATCGTATTTAAAACCAAGCACCTGCAATATAGTCGCAAGCAGCGAAGACAGGAGACGCTGAAGAAACTACTGTAGTACATAACAAATCGCTCGTAATGAATGGTTACAAATATAAATTGGATATCAATCTTACTACGATTTACTCAAGGAAATCAATTCTCTGTACAGTAAAGTACTGACCTTCGCTGCTTTGTTTTTAGCGCAGAAATCGTAGCATAATTTTCTCAGCTTGTTATGAGAAGTCACCTGCATTGACTCACTGGTTTCACACTTCCGTTCATCAAACCGGAAAGAGATAAGCTTTCAGATGACCAAAAGATTAGTATTTCATAATCAAATACCTTCTATACATTCAGTATTTTTTTTCTTTTCTTCTTGAATACGTTTAAAATGAAATGTGTTAAAGATTTATTTTTCTCAGTTCATATTCAATTCAAAATCAGTTAGAAGGCAACTCTACCTTTTTCAAAAACATACATCGCACGGTTGCAAAGGAAAATGTCAACTGTTTTTTTTTCTTTGACAAAAAACGCCAGAAGTCACCTACATTGGTGGAAGGATAATTCCTTAAGTAAGACGTCTTTTCTTCACCCTGTAAAAATACCACTTTTCTAACTGAATATAATTTTTATTTATGGCCTTTAGATATCTTAAGGCTCAGGCCTGGATAGGAGAGGGGAAAGGATGTGGGAAGGTGTATGCCAGGGCCTAGTTAAAGGCACCTTCACGGCATTTGCCTGGTGTGACAGATAAAACCATTGAAAAACCTCAGGATGGTCGTCCGCTGGGATTGTGAACCCACGACCTCCCGAATGCTATGCCAACGTTCTACCACTGAGCTACGAAAACGAACTGATCTATTCATACACACTGTGTACGAAAACGTACCATCAAATTTGTTGAGCTTTTTAATTTTTAAATAGAACACTTTTCATCAAATACATTAGTCTTTTTTTTAAAACAGTAGTGTTTCTTTCTTATTGAAGTACGGAATAAGAACGAGGTTTTAACGTAAAAAAAAAATGCACATAGCGATTTCTTTCGTACGAACATATTGGTTCCATCAATATAATTATTATTATTTTAAGCGACTCTAGTACTGATTGCTTTTGTTTATGTACACACACACCGTTTATTTCTAACCTCTTCCAAATCTCTTCGGAGGATTCGTCTATCTTTCATTGCAGTTTCTATCATAGCCTGTTCAATAGAAGCTGGCTTACTTTTTTTCCTTTCTTTTCAACACAATTCTTATTTCCTCATTTGAGTCTTTCTGATTCTCTTCCACCTCTTTCTCTTTTCTTCAACTATGTTTCCCTCTTCCACTTCGTCGCTCTTGTGCATTGTGGGCTCTTTGAATTTACTGGCACTTCATGAGGCTTGTATTCTTATAATTCATGCCGTAACACGTACAATGAATATTATAGACTGGTTACCTGGGTTTAATCCTTGTGGTGTGAGGTATTCACTGTTTTCAGAGAAGCCTCCTGACAAGTGCCAATACCAGAACTCGTTTCATAACATTTTGAACATTCTGATATTTTAAATTCCTTCTCTCCGATTTGGGTGGATCGGTACTAAATGATCTATACGCTTGTGAGTCATTTATTCACTTTATTTCATCTGTTTCGAGGCCCATGGACTCTACATGTTATGTTGTTTTGCAATTACTAATTAACAATAGTTCCACAGGTGTCTACTAATAGCCACATTTTTTTCTTTCAAAACAATCCTCACATTTACAGTAACTCAGCTGGTAAAGCACCGAGCCGCCATAGCTCAGTGGTAGAGCGATTCAGGAGGTCCTGGGTTCGATCCTAGCGGCCGACCATCCTGACAGAGGCTTTCCAGGGTATTTCCTCAGTCACACCAGGCACCTTCAATAAAATAATTGGCCCTGGCCGACACCTTCCCGAATATTTCCCCTCCCCTGTCCCGGCCTGAGCCTTGGATGCCTGAAGGCCACAAATAAAATCCAAATCAGTTGGTAAAGCGTTGGCTTGACAATCGGAAGGTCCTGGAAAGGATCCCAGCGGCCGCCCATCCTGACTGGGGCTTTTGTTCAAATCATACCAGGTGGATGTCGGAATGGTGTCTACTAACTAGACCCTGGACATCTACCTTCCTACATTCCCCGGTCTGAGCCTTAGATGCCTGAAGCACAGAAGTAAAATTCTAACGTTATAGCGAAAGCTTTATTTTCTGTTTCATAATAGCCCCAGCTGACTCTATATGCTGTTGCGCTCACTTTATGTAAAATTATCGTGAAACATTTCAGGACGAGTTTAACAACACAGACGCTTCTGAGGTCGGGGTGACCGACAAATTAGCGCGCTCGTTTTCTGTGTGCGTGGTCACGGGTTCAATTCCCACCGGACACATTAAACGGAGTGGTTCGGAGCCTACTCTGTACAGTCCTCAGACGCTCCCCTCGAACTTTTCTCGTCTCCACAACATTGTATTAACGGCCAAAGCTAAATACTCTTCTCCCTGCTTCAATGTTCTGTTTTCTTACTATCAAACTGATTTAAATTTGAATTTGATTTATGGTCTTTAGGCATCTAAGGATCAGGCCGGGATAGGGAAAGGAAAAGGATTCGGGAGGATATCGGCCCGGGCCTATGTTGAAGGTGCCATCCCGGCATTTGCCTGGTGACAGGAAAAACCTGTCAGGATGTTCGGACTCGGGAGGATCAAACCCACGACCTCCCGAATGCTACGTCAACGCTCTACCACTCAGCTATGACTTTTAACAAGACATTAGAATAGATTCTATATTGCGTATTGAGAATTCTGATTCTAAAACTCACGGCAGAAACAAATAACCTAGCTTCAAAACAAAAAACAAAAACAAATGCTTTTGTATGTATTCGTGAAACAAGAAATCTGACCTTGGAAAACTTTATACGTTACCTTAGTGATATTATAACTCCTTGCGAGAAAATTATAAACTCGGTGATCTAGTTGGAAATACTCCGGAGAGTGCCAATGTCTCTGTAGCCAAACATCAAAGAATTTTGCGTGATTGAAGTTCGCGATATATCACGGCATTATGCGAAGAACTCTTGGAACAGTTTGTACCTCTGCGATCAATACTTGCTTAACTTCCACCCTCCACTGAGGATGGATGAATAGTTCAAGATAGCGTATAAAGGTCCACGCACATTTAAGATTCGAAAACTAGAAAATAAGTTACCTCCGTTTTGCATGAAGGTTATACAATAAAACTCATAATAGGTGAAATCGCAAGCAGCGGACATTTATATTCATTCTCTTTTTTTAAACTTCTATAATAAAAATTATTCGGATTACACACTTAGGAAATATAGTTTAACTTTCCCACCTGTCAATCACTTCAACTACCACGAGCGCACAAGATGTTGCCAAGTTTATAGCCTTCCCTTTCCCTTTCATTTTACACTCCGCAGATTGGCTATTAAGTTTCAGAAACAAACAAAATTTACATAATAATATTCAAAATATTGTTTTTATTATGAAGAAGTAATTTGTGGAAGTCACATAATATATTGGTATTGAAATGGATACACATTTACGTATTCTATGAAGGAAATTCCTTCGCCTAATTTTACCAAATGGATCGCATGTTTCGTTCAACCAAAGAACAAATTACTTGAAGATAAGATTATCATTATTACTGGAATATTTATAGGTAGAAATGGAGCATTTTGTGAAACTGAACTCTTCCTTATAAAAGATAAGCTCCAAATTACTTTCTTTGCTTTTCTTAAAACACTTCTTATAACTGGGTCAGTTTCTATTCACTTTGATATTTTAATAATATTTATGTTATTTAGTCTCAAATATGCTTAATGTCAACTCCATGGAATGACAGCTTCATTCTCATGTTTGAGAAATGTTTTCAATATCTGTTTTTAGTTTTCCAGTCAATTTTCAACAATTATCCTTCTCCTTCAGAATAATTAACATATTAGCATGAGAATTACATTTACTGAAATACATGAAACCCGCTGTTTCATCACCTCCGTGGACTGACAAAACTGTTGTAATAAAAATATGAAGTTGGCAACACTGTACATTTTTCTATGCGTTAGATAGAACATACCCATCTTAGTCTTGTGCAAATAGAAGACAGTTGCTTCTATAGTCGACTTATTGTGGAATAGAAAGTTAAAATCAGGCGTGCCTCACTTATTCATCATCAACTCCATGGAACTCACAATGATATAATTATATTTTAATTTATGTTTCATATAATCACGAGAAGAAGCCAAACACTGGACACTTCATTAATACTTCATTGTAGAGTTCCATTCTCACTGTAAGGAACATAGCAACGATAAAAGTAAAAACAACTCCATGGAAATTAATATATATTTTGTAAATGGAATAAATAAATAAATAATACAGTATTGATTTCTAAGTACCTTCTAAATGTGCCCACAATGTCTGCAAGGTTCCTTGAAACTAATATCATCGTAATTCAAAATAGCTGATTTTTCTTACCATTCAAAAAGCCCTGTTTCTGGAGAATAGCCCTTATATGTTACTTGGAATATTGTCCTGGACAGCAGTATATTTTAATATTGTATTCGAAATGTATGACAAAAGTGCGGTATTTTTGCTTTCAAGCTGTTCGCAACACTACAACAAATCTTTATTAATATCGTAAGTGCATAAGAGAGAGGTTAGTCCATCAATGAACAAAAGCAGCCTAATTTGTTGTACAGGTAACTGGGTAGTTCTCACCTGATCGGATTTTGCGAACAGCTTTTTCCTCTGGAGGCCCTACTGCCGACAAAACGTTACGCGAGTCACAGCGTGAACTTTTCAACTTGTCCACGTAGCATTAAGAAATGTAGCATCGACATTTTTTGCATACAAGCGTCTGCAATATTTCGTATGTTGAACCTGCGACATTGCAGAATCCCTGAAGATAACAGACACTTAGGAATTGCAAGCAAGCATCTTTTTGGTTCCGCAAAATTATCAGCTCTTCGGCAGGAAGTTAAATGTCAAGTAATATCATGTAATTGTAACTGATAGAACCATTAGATTGTATCGTGAGAAAATACAACAGATGGAATAGTTTCGTCATCAATATTTCCCACTGCTTGCTATTATTATTATTTAATCCGTCTACAGTCATCAAGTAGCCTACAGAATTCCCAACACTACTGGATTGTTTATTTTTTAAATACCTTTAGGCAGCTTTGGTTCACGTTAGATGGATCATTATGTGAAAATTGGTGGAATGAAGAAAGTGAGAGAACCCCGAGAAAACCCACGCACACGGTGTTTGCCCACCACAAAGCCCACATGGCATAAGCAGGGTTTGAACCGATGACACTAAGCGCCAGAGGTCTCTAACCACTGAGCCACTGTGGAATTTTTGTAGTCAATATGATGTAGTAGCTCATTGCAAAGGTTTCCTCATATATTGAATTTAATTAAGAGCAGGCAAATACATGTGTTTGATGTTTTTATGAACGAAGAGGTTCTTCGCTGCAACACATTTTACGGATTATTTCAACAAATGCAATGCTTAATTGATTCGACTTTTTCAAGCCAACAGTCTTCAAGAGACCTTACTCCAGGCAAAATGGTCTCATGTGAAAAATGGAAGTATAGCGCGGGTTCTTTTTGATACTATGCATGGGTAATATACGACGTGTCATTCCCTAAAACCAGGAGCGTATCCTGTGGATTATCTACGCTACCACCTCAGCCTAAGCTTGTGAACAAATATTTTGATCTGCAGAAGTAACTAATTTACATGAAAGGGAGGCCACAACACTTATCATCATCATCAATACTATGTATGACCTCCGTATCCTCTTTCTCTTTATTGCTTTGTCTAGTGATAGCGCAAGCTGTGAATTCAGAATACGCCACTGCCTACGCCAACGCTCTACCACTGAGCTACGGTACATCTTTAAATTTTCCTTTATGGGCTTGACTGAAAAGTTTTGACTTATGTCCATTAGATGTGAAGGGACGAAGTCCCTCGGTGTTCACTTCCGGGACAGTTATCAAGATAGCGGCCAAGGCTTTAGTTATTACCCCGGCATTTGCCTGGTGAAGAGGCGGAAAATCAAGGTCATCAACTGTAATCATTTAAGTTAAATCTTACTGGACCCCTTTCACTAATGAAGTTGTTACAAATATTAAGCCCTTCTTTTACTTTTTAATTAAAAAAAAACATTATTTTCCTGGCGGCCGAATGTAACGTAAATGAAATGCGTGATACCACAAACTTTCTTTACCGAAGACAATTGAGGAAAGTAAATATTGTACAGTACAGTGTACCACGTTACATAAAAAAATTGCAAACTTCATAATGATGATCGATTATTCTACCTTTGTAAGCTGCCACCAGGAATTCCTTCCACTAATTTAAACAGTATTTCTCTTCATCTTTCTTTCTTGATAAATGTCTAAAGTATACAGATCGCGTGCAATCTCGTATAAATCCTTGAAAGAACGTGTTGCTGTTTCTAAGTTCTGGGAACTAAATCTATATAATAACTCCTAAATAACTTCACTTTCTCTGACTTCAACACATGACTGATCGACAAGTACGTTACGCTGCAATAAAGCACATATCCCTTCTCTTTATCTACCTCCTGAATAAATTATTTTGAGAAATAAATCTAAAAATTAATATGAATGCAGCAGCTAGGTCATCACCTCACCTTTTGTTGCGTTTTTACGACGACACACGGAACTTTTACAAACCCAAGTCTGCAAAGAGATTCACTGAAAATTGATCTGCAAACTGACGACCTACCGATATTTTTAGATTAAAATATTTCAGTTACTAATCAGGCCTCATCGAAAGAATTACGACAGGTGAGTAGTTCACACAATTATACTTCTTTACATGTTTGTAATATTGTTTTTGTTTACGATTACGTATTTTAAGCTAGCTATAAGAGCCTAAACTGGACGAGATGACTGGAGAATGGAGGAGACTGCATTATGAACTCCACGAACTGTACTATTCACCCGATGCTGTAAAAATAATGAAATCGCGAAGGTGGGCAGGCCATGTAGCTCGGATGAGGGGGGAACGAAGATTATATTATATCCTGGTTGGAAGGCCGGATGGAAAGAGACTGTTGGGAAGAGCGAGACGTCGTTGGGAGGATAATATTAGAAGAGATCTTCGATGTGTTCGTGATGAAAACTGGCTTAATAATGCCCAGGATAGAATCCAATGGCGAACGTTCGTTACTGCGGCGATGAACTTGCGAGTTCCATAAGCCATGGAGTGCGTGAGTTAGTTACACATTTTCTCAAAGATGCAATAAAAAAAATCTTCAAGTGACTAACAAAGTTTACATGGAAGGTAGAAAATATTGTACCAAGACAAAATTCATTTATCAACTGCCTATACAATCGGTTATCTGTTAAACCTAGTCGGACAAGTATATCCCCACAAAACATTAAATAAACCTTAGAGGTCACTCCGCATCCAACACACTAAGAAAAACCTTCAGTTCTTCCTAAGAATAGAAACGGATGGCCTCTGCTGATGTTTTCAATTTCCCATTCAACGGTAACTGTTTGACTACGATAAATTAATTCCAGCGTGGAATGTGATCTTGAACAACTTTACACAGTGAATGTAAATATTCATATCGAAATAAATATGTATCCACTTGAAAGAAACTATCATACATAGGCAGGGATTAAAAAGAAAATAAACCGCCCACAATAATTTTTCACAAAAGGAGCGACAACTTTTAATAAAATATCTAACAATTTCCTTGAAGTAGGCGCGATTATAAGGCAGATTATCTGTTTACACTAAATAAGCACAGTGCGCAGAGTTGTGAAGCAAGGATTTAAACCTTCGTAACGTCAGTGTAGAGTAAAACCACCAAACATATCAAAACATAATATCAACATATTTTCGTAGTTACTTTGATGTAGTATTTAGTATTCGAGTTTCCAG
>JAGDQP010001182.1:0-51514 GCA_022664845.1 Lepisma saccharinum | reverse complement strand
TTCCAAGTGAAATAATAACTAACTTTCTATACGTTTTACACAGTTTGCAGAAGGTGAAAAAGAAATTTTAAAGACATACTTTTATTAAACAATTAGCATTAAAAGTAACAAAAATATATATAAAAAAATGATTTTGTATGTTTATGCATGACTAAAAACAAAAGCATAAGGCGCGCTCTCATAGTCATGCAGAAGCAACACATTGTTGTTGTTTTTTTTTTTTACTATTTAGAACGAATTGTTTGAGAAAAATAAGTTTTTATAAAGTTTTTTTTTTTTTCAAGTTATTTCGGAGTTTGGATACTTTTTCTGAAGCTAATACATGTTACCCAAATCCTAAAGTGTTCTGCAACCAGTGGAACCTTAAAACGTTGCAAGGTAGTATTTATTTTAGGATAAAGAGATCCATATTATATATATATATATAAAAAAAAACTAGAAATATATGAAAGTGACAATTGAATATTGTATTGATTCGTGTAAAAGTTCATCGTTCTTATGACAACGGGAAATGTGTTAACGTTGCAAGATTTGAGGGCACCATAAACCATTGTCAACCAAAGAAAACAGATTACAAATGAACTGAAAGAAATCAGTACCTAATTCATCCTTACATTTCTGTAGGCACTACTACATATTACCAGGTCTTATTGTAATGAAATCTCGTGCAGTGTGGACAATATTATCGTAAACTACTGATGTCGATATTACGATCCACTCACGTTATCCTTTCTAATCTATAGTGATGACGGTAGAAATGATTGGAATAACTTCCGAACATAAATAAACCAGTAACTGTTTACCCAATACAATTTTGTTCCATTATGCACCTTTTCAAGACTTTTTTTTTTTTTTTTTTGTTTACAACCACCACGATCAGTACAGAAGATATGTGAATCCGTCATTAGATCGACACCAGTAGCGTTACGATAATATCTTTCCGCCACCGTCGCACGACCTGGTAACTTACAATAGAAAGGATTGTATATGCATTTTCTTTCACTACATATGCATTTATTTTTCGCTTTCTTGTCTAAACTGTGAATACAATGTGGTTTAACGTGATGGATAAAAAGTTATAATACACTTCGAAACATGTTGAGAAGGATTTGTCTACAATATAAATACAATACGTCACATCAAATACCACACGTGGCCTAAGCAACAGATGCCTGAAGGCCATAAATCAATTTAATTCAAATAGTCACACCAAAGTACATTCGAAAATATTATTGATATGTAGTCGCTCAACGAAACAGCATGAACATTTTCAAATCATAATATTCAAGTTTCGAAATTGTTTTAAAGTTATTTTCGAAAATAAATGTAACATGAAAGGAGGGGGAGGGAAGCAGAGCAGACAAGATTAAATCATGGTTCCTGGGCAGGCAATTTTCAAAAACAAAGTTGACAGATACTAAGGTATATAAGAAAAACGCTCCTGGCCTTGCAATCAAGGGGTTCTAGGGTAGATTCCCGGCGCGGGGTGCAAGTGGTTCGGAACTCACTTTAACCTGTAGCTCGCGTCCTCAAGATGTAATCTTCATCCGACGGAAGGCAATAGCAAATTATAATAAGTTCATCTTGCCCATGGACCGAGTAAGGACCTACCTACGGGCAGAACACCCATTATCATCATCATGGTCCTTAACCCGTTTCCGAACTTCTTTTCGCCATCCATTGCTCATAATACAGTAAAACCTCGATCAACCGTCACTCTCTATCACCAGTCATCGTAAAAATGCTCATTTTAAAGATTTATGATTTTTTTTTTTTTTTTTTTAAGAAATAAAAAATTTCCCCGGCGGTTGTTTGGAAGTGCTATTTACAGTACAAATAACATGCGTCGAGAGTGTGGGGATAGTGATGGGCAGGCGCAGTAGACCGATTCTGTCTGGGCGACCGACATCCGTCGTACACAGTATAGCAGTTCTGTACTCCTCTTATTGAAACATATTTTTGTCAATAAAATACATATGTACACTGTACTGTATTATCAACTTGTACACTGTTTCATTTTCATTTCTCTTCCGAATCTTTTGAATCTCGTCACTGTACACGTTTATAATGAAATTTCTGTTATCCGTCTCTTCAGTTAACCGGACGGTGACGGTTAATGGAGGTTCCACTGTACCTGCGAATGCGATCACGCATACATAGGTATGTATGATAGAAATTAACAGTTAAGGAAACATTAACCTAACCACCTGAAACAATAAAAATGGAGTGGGCCGCGGTGGCTCAATGGTAAAGCGCTCACTTCTGGTCCTTGGGGTCGTCGGTTCGATCCCTGCTCGTGTCATGTGGGTTCTGTGGTGGACAAACACCGTGTGTGTGTGGAGTTCTGTTTTCTCCCACTTTCTTCATCCCATCATTATCCATCCGATCTGAGCCAAAGCTGCCTAAAGGCCTTAAAAATTAAATTCAAATTCAATCAAATTTGAGTATTACTTCTTGATACAAGCATCAAACAGTGCTACATCATAATCAAAATACTTCCCTTGACACTGATAAAGGTTATCTTAATAAAACTAGGTTTACATTCTTTAAAGTATACTAAACAACGCCAATCATCACAGCTGCACGATTTTTTTAATACAATAAACAACTGATTCGCTTTATTATTTTTTCCCTTATTGACTGTAAATGACAAAGTTGCATCATTTTTCTACCTAACACTAACTAAAAGGTCAATATTCTTCACATACATCAGCATCTTTTAAACTCTGCTTTTTTTTAAACTGGCAACACAGGAACCATGATTTAATCTTTTCTGTAAATAGTTTGTTCTTCTCTCTCTACTGTCGTACCTACTTTTATGTTGTTTATTTTCAAAGAAGAATTCTTGTTCACACGTGTCCTCGTCCATTGCACCCGTATTGAATTTGACAGTGTGAATCTAGTTCTACCTTTCAGACCACAAGTAACACAATTCAAAATCTGTCACTAACAAGGAACACTCGCCAGGTGTCAGAGCCCGATTTTGATGAAAATTCGTATGTAGGTACAGTGCCTAGGTAAACATTCAAACCCAAAATTATAGGTGGTGTTGTCAACAAATAACGACAGGGGGACCCGAGAAAGATGGAACGTAGAGAGCAAGCAAATAGAATACAGAGTACGGAAAACGAATTTTCTTTTATCAAGTGTTACATATATTGAAAGTAAATGGCTAGTAATTGTTACTGGACAAGCTGGAATACATGCTGGAAGGTATGACGACCATGGCCGCCATCTTGACTATGCTTTAAAAATGTTAAATAGTAAGTGGGTCATGTGTTATATCAATCTGTGCTAGATTATTCCAAGAAACCCAACGTCGAAGTCAATTTTTACATAACTCTAATCCTGTATGACAACATGTCACGTAAAATTGACCTGGAGAAGGTCACTTCCACCTAGCATTATGCCTTCTTGAAATTGAGACTTCATCTTCCGTTAGTGTATTTAGAACTTTATAGAGAACTTCATGTTGTGGCCATGTGGATCATATTGTCCAACATAACAGTCTTCTGTAGCCATTTGGTTTTATTCCTTCAAATGTTTCAACAACATGTCTTTTCATCATTCGGCTCACACATTCCCCAAGTCATTTTGTCTTAAAGCATTAAGAGTAATACCAAAACTGACTTCGTCGTTGAGGCTTTTGGAACATTGCAGCACAAACTAATATATCACATGATCCATTTATCATTTAAAAATTTTGAAGCATAGTCAAGATGGCGGCCATGGTCGTCATACTCTCCAGCATGTATTGTCTCTCCTGTCCAGTATCCATTAATAGCCATTTACTTTCAATATTATATTTATCAGTTTACAAAAGAAAAGGTGTTTTCCGTACTCTGTATTCCACTTGTTCACTATGTTCCATCTTTCTCGACTATTCCTGTCGTTATTTGTTGACACCACCACCTATAATTTTGGCTGTGAAGGTTTACCTAGGCACTGTACCTGCATAGGAATTTTCATCAAGATCCAGCGCTGACACCTGCGAGTGTTACATTGTGGAGCTTGCTGATCAGCTTCCTCGACAGTGTAATATCACCTTTATTGGCAGCCTCTGAGGAGATAGCATATGGAGGACGTGTAGATGGGCAAGGGGCGTTTGTCTGCAAATGACCTGTGTAAAGGTACGAGGGAAGTAGGTGCATTTCTTGAACACGAATTGTTTTTTAATGCATACATTCTCCAGTACAAATCCTGGTTTTACATGCAATGAAAAAACTATAGGTGTGTGGATCATTGACTCGATAGTTCAGTTGTTCTAAAGATCTTTCCCTACCAATTTTTCTAGTTTTCTATATCTTTAAAATACAACAACGGGACCACCTGGAGAACGTCCTCTACAAATACAACACCTCATCCAAATCGGTGCAATCACTGAAAGGTTATGCTTAGCCAACTAAAAAAAAAAAGAAACAGCTTCGAACTGCTATGTCAAATGAAAAACAGAACATAACTACCTGGAGATGCTGCAGATTGGCCTCACTAAGACATTTCTTCGCTTATCCCTCGTCCGATGTTTGATAAAAGACATGCAGTTGATGAGCACACTTACATCAGCGAACGTGAATTCACTTTATCAGCTGGGACTTTCAGGAGACCCTATATTTCTTATTTTCTTACCTGACATCTTGAATATTAAATCTTCTTTCCCACATCATAAACTGAATGAAATACAAGTGATATTACATTACCTTTTACAATGCTTACCTTACCACATTCTTATTTCCCTGTCCGAGAAATAAGTTTCACTACAAAACAAAAATCACTTCCACTGTAGAACTTTGGCCCGGCGCGTTTCATCTTCTCGAGCACTTTTCACGTTTGAACAATACATGTTGCATAAACAATGATCTCGTTGAATTCATTCTTACCTTCTCGTGAATTTCCGAGGTAGATTGGGCATCACAAAACGCCACTGTCGCTACATCTTTTAAAATGGGCATTTCAATCGAACAGTCACGGCCGTCCAAAAGGGCCACAAGTGGGCGGGTTTGCATAGGGCCATTTGCGATTGGGCCACGTAGGTTTTCCATCCGAGGTCGTTTTGGCAACATCTTGCGTTTGTCCATGAGGCTTATCACAACACAGAAAAACACAAGTCACACACTATCAAGTCACACTTCCCACACCCTCGGCCACATCACGCTGTCCTGACCTGGCCACCTGGAAAAACAAAAATGAGGAAAATCTCAATTAGTATTTTTGGCTTTACAGTCACACAACAAATTCATAGAATAATCAACTGAAACACAAAATTCTGATACGGTACTTAATTTCCTGTAATTTATTATTATATTGAATAAACGATGATAATAGGTCTGACTTAATATTAAGTTCTAAAATTTAATACGAGTTCCATGGCCTTTATAAATATATATGGACTTATTTGTACGATTTGTCGAAGGCAGGGATTCTTCCACGATTTTCAGCTTTTTTATGGAGAGGGGGAGTGTAAGTAGAGTTTTGTAAGGTCTCTATCGATTTTTAACATTAAAAATTTTAAAGTTGGGGCTATGGGCTCGAAGATTTGGAAGGACTTGCCCCTATTGGGTGGTCTGGCAAAATCCCTGGTCAAGGGTTATCTTTGCATTCCAGCATCGCTCGAACTAGAATTTAGATTTGACTTCAACGAAATAATGTTGGCTACATTGACGCAGGTGCTACTTATTGCACTGTCGAGCTTGCTGATCAGCTTGCTCGACGAGCTCCCTCGACTCTATCTCTCCAAATGTTGTTCAGCTTGTTCGACGATCCTGTCCTTAAGTAAGCTGGACGAATTTCTTGCTATTCTACTGACGAGCTTGCTCGTCGAGTAAGCTCGAGTGTGCAAGCTCGATAGTGTAATAGCGCCTTATCATACAAGCAAAATCTTTGAATAAAAGTGCTAGAAATAGTCCTTGTAACTAAGAAATGTAAATATACCAAGAATACATGTTTGTTCAACATAAGAAGGAACCATCACAGTCAATGATGATCGAAGTCAGGGACCTTGGCCACTACACCACGACGGGTGGATAATAAACGACAAAATAAAATGATTTATAGGGACTGAAGATAGGACGCACTTTATGGGAAAAGAATCAGAAATCGAACGAAAGGAATAAAACTCTAGAAAATATTACAGCAAACTATTTTTACACCCCCCCTACCTCCTCCCAATTTGTTCTGTCAGTTTGCAACCTCGGTTGAAAGCAGATCAACCGAACTCCGTAAATCGTGATAGTGCACACAAACTTCGAGCGCACATGCAAAATGAAGTGACCCCCAACACTTCGGGGTCTTTAACACGAGAAACTTAATTATAGCCTACTTCTTTGAATTGATAATCTTCTGACCTAACTGAGCTTGTGAAAGGACGGGACCTTCAGTTTTTGTTCAAGTGGTCTCCAAACTACCTCGTTCTGTGGATCACCACAGGGGTTTAACGAGGGTCCCCGCGCACAGAACGTAACAGTATTAACCACTGGGACAACCGGACCCATCAGTCTGTATCTCGTGTTGTTCTTTTACTTGACTGGTTCAATATTCATACACGTAACTGACCTTCGGAAAAGGCGAAAGCCATAGTGCTGTTACCGCCCATTTTTATCTTATCTTACGTAGCTGATCGTTGATATAATCGATGTATGAGATTATGTTCTACACATAAAATTTCAGCGGTTGATTCCCTAAAACATATTTTGACAATTAAGATCGCGGAGGTGTGGGCCCCTCTGATACTGGTAGCGATATCGGAACATAAATTATACGTGATGTTTTAATAACGATTTTGAAATGAACGAGATATGAGGCCTCAAGCTTTTAGACCGTTCTTGTCCTGCAATATTTCTACGACTTACAAGGAAAACAATCCGTTTACACATGATATCTAATGAAGGATGAATTATTCTCACAACATACCCCACTAATTGTTTGGTTGCGTGATATCTAATACTCAATTAACATATACTGTCATATGAAAAGAAGGTAATTGTTTACTTTTCGCAGTATCGCGTTCTTTTAAGATTGCATTACAACCCAGAAGGAGCTGAATTCATCTACGTATAAATACGAGTCAGAACTTGTAATGAGCACAAAACCTGGTTTTTGTTTAATTTAATGATGATGATCTCTAACGTATTTCAACTCAAATGTAGATATATTTGTTACTCATACATACCTTCGATTTAAATTTAAAAAACAAAAAAACATTTTTGAAGCTATATAAACCGGTTTCGCCCAACGCTGATACAAACAGCAGGGTTTATGGGGACAGGTTTTTGAATGCACAGCTCAACTAACAGATTAATAGGGAATAAACGAATGGAAAACAGTAGTTTCACCTAAAAATAAAATGACACTGGGATAGACGCTTAATTATAAATGAACTGATCAAATTTCCTGTGGAGTCACAATGAATCCTCTTTTCAACTGTAGGTCCCCTTCTTAGGGATTTATTTCCATTCGACGGGAGGAAATGGCAGACCACCAACGGTTCACCTTTGCATAGGGACCTTCCGTCGTAAACATATGGCTAATCTAGAGAGTAAATTTCTTTAAACTACTAAAAGCCACCTCTTCAGTTGATTACTCAAAGAGCTGAAGTTTCAAACAGTTACTTTATTGCTGAGATTTGAGTCGATTCAAGACAATTATCCTGTACGATGACACATCTTTTGTGTTCTGAAGGAAGACTATACAATTCTGCAATGTTTACAGATGAAACAATGACAATACCCATTACCTTGTTTGCGTTAGATCACTCCTAACTGCTTTCAATGTCATAGAAAAAAAAGGAACTTAGAAAATCATGTGCAGTCTTGGAATGCGTTTCGCCATCAGTTTATCTCATGACACTCCCTTGAAATGCATGCGAATGTTTTGCAAATCATCTGTAGAGCACAGACGCTTTAAAGCTGAACGCATTATATAACAGCAATGAGATGAGGGAAAAATGAAAGGCACAATGGCATTCTCTGGAGCTAATGGGCTACAACGGATCCAATTACGGACTGATTATGAGCAGTATAACTCAACCGACAGTGCCTTTCAGTAATTCCTCGCTTGCTTAATGGAGATCCTAATGCTATGTCCAATTTGTAACAAACTGTATGAGTCACAACGGAATTCACAGGATTCTTTTGTATTGATTAGTGGGCGACATTTTCTTCAAGTTTCAGTGAGTCCATGTGTTTTTTGGTGCGTCCTGTCCGCGGCGATCGATACGCTTGGCAGGGAGCGAGCGGTCAACTGTTCGGGAGGGTGGGATCAATAGAAAGCTGGCCGCCGCCACTCCAGACGCTGCCCAGCCAATCCTCACTCTCTGGCGACTCGAAGCAACTCACTTCGGCAAGCAGTTAAGTAAATCACTCGGACGCAGGCAGCGAAATAAAGTTTTCATCAACACCTGCGGAAGTTGAGGTGGGTTAAAAAGACGGAACAAACATTGTAAACACACGAGCATACAACTACCGAGAATTTCTAATAAACTTTTTGCTTATTACGTGGAAGTTCCGAGTGCAAAGTTTTCCTCTACACGAATTCCTCAAGTTTTGATCAGAACGAACAACTCCAGAAACTACTGCAACGACTCACTTCTGCTACTACGAAAAAACGAAGGCAACATCCAAAAGTATTAAATGATGTATGCTCAAAGTTCATCGCTATTTCTGAATCACACAGACAGACACAATCTGAATCACCTTCACGAAGGAGATTAATCTTTTCCCTCTTAAATAAATCATTGTTTGCAAAAGATGTATACAGACAGGGTGTTGCAAAAATAACGAAACTACCAGAGTAGATTCCCGACATGAACATAAGAAAGTGTAGATAATCGAGGCTGCACAAATGTTTCATTTCGGCACTATAACTATCGAAAGCGTGGGAAAATAAACTGTAGTAGGGCTTGATATTTCCAATACCATTAACAATAGAACTGCGGCGGCATTGTACCACCAGCGAAATTAGACCTGCTCGATGCACAACTGTAATGCTTACAACGGATCCCCATTTCATTTGAAGCATTTACGTGGCTCTGCAGAGCACTCAACCTCCTATCAAATTGAGTACCAGAGTGTCCTTGGTATTCCTGGGCGCTTTGGGAAGATAAAGACGGTCGAGCGTGGGACTGACCACCACACTTCGTACCGTAGGTCAAGAAAATGTGGAGCGCTATCTCCACATCCCCCATGCACCGTTAACGGCGCGTGCGTATCGCACAGGGATGATAGCTTTACCTTTTTTTACGTGGCTACTTTTTACAGCCCTTTTGGACAAGAAAACAGTAACAATTTACAACCAACTCTATAAAATATATATTTCGAGTTTCAGATACATTTCATTACATTGGCTTTATTTATCGTCAACAAAAGATGGCAGCACTATCTCCATATATGTCTAATGTACTTTTATTGTTGCATGTAATTTCCATATATGTCTAATGTACTTTTATTGTTGCATGTAATTTCTATGTTGCTGCTACACATTCAAGCCTAGAGAGTTCAAACTTTGAGGGACGAAAGTTCATAACCAATTCAAGAGTTTGATCAATGCTTTCTTTCCTTTCCTTTGATTTTAATATCTGCTCAACAATTTAAGCTGTCAAGCTTTAGTTAAGCTTGCATTAGGATAGTTTATTTAATTGTTGTTGATAATTGTTGATAACGAAATTTCAGTGCTGTTACAAATAACTTTCAGGGAAGAAAGTTCATAACCAATTCAAGAGTTCGATCAATGCCGATTTTTTATTTTATTTTCTGTTCATTGTTGAAAGAGCTTCATTGTCATTGGTTTCGATATTCACAACAACAATCAAGCGATTTCAACAATGAAGAAAAACGAAAATAAGAAAATCAGCATTGATCGAACTCTTGAATTGGTTATGAACTTTCTTCCCTGAAAGTTAAGAGCTTGAATTTGTAGGAGCAGCAATGACATTTCGTGCAACGATAAAAATACATTAGACACATACGGAGATAATCCTGCCATCTTCTGTTGGAGATCATTGCTTTACATTAACCTTAAGGGTACACAACAAAGATGAAAAGAGAAATATTTCAGCGAGATGTCCATGAACATATTTGGGAGTATATAAATTATTTCAATTAATATTATTATCTCCCACTGAAGCTTAATACGAAGCCGAAAGATAAAACGTGTTTATAAATTTCATTACGACATCTAGGTATCTTTCCGCTAGATAGGGGAGGTGAGAGGATGTGGGCGTAGTCTGAATTACCACCTTGGCATTACTCTGCTGTGACTGAGGAAAAGCTACAAAGAAAAACCAAAGTCAGGATCGCCAGCCGCTGAGATCAATCACTCCCAGGATCTTCGGAATGCACAAGCAAACCCTCTACCAAATTAGCTGCAGGAAGACAAAACTCGTGAAAGTTATTTCAAAGGAAATACAATTTTGTTTCAAGATATTAACGAAAATTCAATCAAAACAAAAAAATTTACACTCTCCAGCGCGTTTGCGAAATATATTTTAAACATTCCTAAGTAACTCAACAACACCAGCGGTTCTTTTACCCACGAACAGAGAAATATTAACAAATTAATTCACAAATGTGTTGATGTTTAATAAACCGTGCTGTTTTCCATTACGAGTCCATCCCTGTCGCAATCACTGACCTCGCATGCCTCAATGATGTACCAACATGTTTTCTGTTGCTCAATAATAAAGACTCCGTAACTGATCTTGGCTACAGACAAAGAATGCAACAGCAATAAAATAAAATAAACGAAAATATCTCCTGAAACTTGCAAGAACGAGGTTGCAGCACAGAGAAAATTAGCTGCGATGAAACAATTATTATCGGTGAAGAAATAAGACATGAAAAACAAAGATGCAACGGATGTATTAAATCCAATAACAAACGCATTAACGAAGTTGACTCAATTTACATACCAAGGACACAAACTAACTTTACCATAGAATAGAAATCTGCTTCACATTTGCATGACGGATGAATGCACTTCCCAGGAAAGAAAACCCGATTCACTTTTACAAAATACATACAGGATAATTCAAAAAGGTTTATTGGCAAACCTTGTCTGAGAACATGACTCAGTTCAAACCCGTGAATGTAAAGAGATTTAATAACTAAACGAAGACTTGGACCGGGGTGGCTCAGTGGTAGAGAACTCATGGGGTCGTCGGTTCGTCCCCTGCTCATGCCATATGGTCTTTGTTGTGGAACAACACCGTGTGCTGGTTTTCGCGGGGTTCTTCAGTTTTCTCCCACTTTCTACGTTCCACCAATTCTCCCATAATCATCCATTCAGGCTGAGCCAAAGTTACCTAAAGAACTTAGAATATCACTAACGATATTATTAATAGGTTACCGAATATTCGAGTATTACCAGTTTCAGCTAAAGCGTTCGCTAACATTTTTGTTTGCAGCGTTCTGTACGCAATGTGTTGCCGGAAGGTCCCTGGCCAAGACGAACCGATGGTGGTTTGCCACTGCCTTACACCGGATGGAGATTACGTCCTAAGGACGGGACCTACAGTTTAACCTGGGCTCCGAACCACTTGTCCCCCACCCGGAATCGTACCCGAGACCCCTTGATTACAAGGCAGTGAGCGTTACCACTCAACAACAATTAAAGAGGGCATGAAAACTCGCTGATATAGCCCGAATACTCTTTAGAGGCTTTAAGCTGTAGTTTCGACTACAAACTGGTAACTCCTTTATATATATATAATAAATAATAAATCACAGCCATATTCAATCCACTAGTTGATGAGGCCTCTCCCCGAAGGGAGGAGTTGGTCTACTGCTCCCACGCTGACCAGACGGGTTGGGAGAGGAGAGCCGTAGCTCTCACTGTGATCGCCACTGTATTTTATTCACAGCAGCTGCCCAGTTGTCCTCACGATACTGGGTCAACACTGAAATTTTTGAGCCCCCACCGGGAATCGAACCCGGGACCGCTCGCACTGATATATACGTATATATAAAGACATTACATGGTTGATTTAAAATAGAAGTACAAGTTAACATGGCTTCCGCCAGATGGTAGCAGGAAAATTTATCCTAAATAATTATTAAGCAGATGCAACATTCTGTTGCATCTGCTCTCTATAACGCTTAAATAGTTAACAAAATTATCGTCGATGTAACAAATTTGTGTTCACAAATACGTTCATTGATTTCGCTTAATTTAATTTTCAGCCTAGCTGGATGCAAGCCTTAAAGAACATCGAAGACAAAAAGTAATAACTGGAATCACATAATGAACAATATAACTTCTTTAATTACACATTACTTCCTTCGCTGCTTTCAAGGTTGAGTTATTACAACGGTGAATTATGGCTTAGTTATTTCAAAGTAGCCACATTCAGTTTTTAACTACTGTTAACTTTTCCTGCTGTTCATTTCATTACTCAAGGCTACGTACTCTCATAAAATCTGCTGTAACGTCGGCTTTATTTTGAAGCGATAATGTCCAAATTTAAAATACCTTCTTTTTTCTTTTTTTTTAAATTATATATATATATATCATTCTTTTCAAAGCTTGGACGAACTTCCTGTTTCTATCATACATAACAAAGTATTCATCTAGCACACATGCACTCATACATGAAAACAAATGTTAACACGTTCCACTCTGACTCGTCATATCACGACCAGTGAAAAAACATACATATAGGGGAAGGAGAAGTAATGTGTAAGGATAAGATAAAGTGGAAAATATTAATATCTTGTGCATTAACGTAAACACTGAAGATAGCTGGTGCGTTACGTTTTCCACCAGAGGTAATGAACGCTATCGCTTGAATTCCGTAATCGTTTTTTATTTTCAGTGCTTCATGTAGTAATAGTTCATGTAGTAAGATATGTTTCCTCCAATCTCTCTGAATTTGAATTTTATTTAGCTCAAGCCGGGATAGGGGAGGGAAAAGGATGCGGGAAGGTGTTGGCTAGAGCCTAAGATTAAGAAACCATTCCGGCATTTGCCTGGTGTGACTGAGGAAACTCCTGGAAAAGCCTCGATCAGGATGGTCGGCCGCTGAGATTGAACCCACGACCTCCATAATGCTAAGTCAACGCTCTACCACTGAGCTAAACCCTAAAAAAAAAAGCTTCAAACGAAACAGTATAATACGTAAGGATATAATTTAAAATTCTACTTTGGTTTCCGGGGCCACCTGGTCGAAATCAGGACAGATCGGATCCCGAAAAAAAAAACGCATGACCCGTGTCAGCCTCTACAAAACGGGAAAGGTTTCCTCGAAATCCATGCTTCTCATCAGAAGTTACGGCAAGACAAAGAAAAAATAAAGAACATACATACGAATCGATCTGAGAACCTCTTGTTTATTTTTTTTTAAAAAGGTTAGAAGCACAATTACTGGAAAACCAACTTACGAAGGGAAAAAAATATTATGTAATTCTGCCTACCGATTAGAAAAGCGACCTTACAACACAAATAATGATCAACTATAGTTACCAGCGTACGGAACGAAAATTTGAAACCTATCAACATGAAACTAGATCTCACTTTACGTTGAAACTCCGACGTTTAAGGAATGACGTTTCCGGTTTACCTACATCGGAACTTAATATTTACATTCTTTCGTAGCTTACACACGAGCGATTCGTGCACGGAATAAATGAGAACAAAAAATGTGTAAAGATACATTATCGCACGTAACCTCCACGAACCCATGGTCACTAATTGAAGATAATCTACGAAAAATGCAAAAAAATTATTAACAACAGATATGAACATATAAAAATATACAGTAAATGCAGAAAGTGATCGTACATCCAAGCTATTAACAGTTAAAGGCCGTAATAAATGTAATAAGGCACAAAATAAGAATAATGAAAATAAATTTCGTAAGTAGCCTTTTTTATAAAAGAAGACAAGTGTGATATCGAGAAATGAAAGAATACGCGATAGAAAAAGTGCGTGCAGATGAGATAGAAAAGTGATCGTACACCCGAAGTAATGAAATGCAACGAAGAAGCTACAAATGATTTTGCAAACATTTACGTGTTAGTGTACCTCTGTAGAGCACGGAGAAGAGACATAGCAAGGTCAGCCATAAGTAGGAAGCGGTCAGTACATAGTGTAAGGTCAAAATAGGCACAGAACGCACAGAAACAAATGAAGAGACAAGAAAACCGTCCCCGAAATGGCTTAGTGAATCAGATATTACATTTATTATTAGGGAAATAAAAAGGAACCTTACGAGTAGTGCTGTAAAGTCTGCGGCAGAGTTGCAAAGACGTGGTGTTGAAGTGTCAGCCAGTAGAGTGTGCAACATTTGTACAAGAGAGGCGTATCACGGTCGAGTAGCAAGGAAAAAATTCTGGGTAAATAAAACAAATCGCATAAAGCGTTTAAATTTTGCTAAAGGGCACCCAAATAAGGGCCCAGATTTCTGGAACAAGGTAGTATTTTCGGACGAAAAAAGTATATTATTTTTGGGTACGACGGAAGGCGCAAGTCAAATACAGAGCTGGAACCCACAAATGCAGTGCCTACACTGAAACATCGAGGCGGTTCAGTGTACGTCTGGGGGTCCGGGGTGGGTCGTTTACACATAATCGATGGTGTGATGGATCACAAAATGTACATTCTGTCAAGAAAGTACCGGGAATTGGTCAATAAAACACAAAATATGCATTATTCATCCAAATTTATTGTATCACCTTCAAAGTAAGCCCCTTCCGAAATAAGACACTTATGCCAACGAATAATCCAACATCAAAACATTTTTGAAACGCATTTTCCGGAATCGACTTCAGTACTCGCCGCGAATTCTCTTTGATGTATTCTATCGACTGAAAACGGGTGCCTCGAAGTGGTAATTTGAGTTTTGGAAAGAGAAAAAAGTCGGCCGGAGCCAGATCAGGGGAATACGGTGGTTGTTCGATAAGATTTGTTGAGTTTTTGGTCAGAAATTCGTTCACAATGATAGCCTTGTGAGATGGTGCGTTATCGTGGTGCTTAATCCAGAGTATTCTTTCCACAAATCTGGTTTTTTTCGACGAATGTGCTATCTCAAACGCCGCATAACGCTCAGATAATATTCTTTATTTACTATCTCAACTTCTGGCAAGAATTCCGAGTGCACAACACCGCGATAATTGAAAAAAAAAAGTCAACATCACCTTCAATTTTGATTGACTTTGACGTGCTTTTTTTTTCGGTTTCAGCTCAGCTGGAAGGCGCCATTCCGAAGCTTGTTGACTGGTTTGCATGTCAAACTCGTAAACCCATGTCTCATCGCCAGATACAACTCGTTTTATGAATGTGGGGTCGGAATTGACTCGTTCTAGCTTGTCTTCAGCGACCCTTACACGATTGAGTTTTTGCAGAAAATTCAGGTCTTTCAGCACTAGTCGAGCGGCAACGCGTTTTATGCACAAACAATCGTTTAAAATGGTACGAATTGATTCGTGAGACGCAGAAATTTCAGCGGCTCTGTCTCTCAGACTTAAACGACGATTTTCAGTCACCATTTCCTTTACTTTAGCGATGTTAAGTTCAGTTGAAGACGTTGATGATCGACCTGAGCGAGGCTCTTCCACCACATCTCGACCGCCTTTGAATTGCACTGTACCACTCATACGCACGTGTTTTTCATAAAGTCGATTCACCGTAAGCCTTATGTAACATTTTCAGCGCTTCGGCACACGAAATTCCATTTGCAATGCAAAATTTAAGACAGATTCTTTGTTCGATATTTTTATCCATTGTAAACATCGCACACACACACACACACACACACACTTGAGATGAACTGACAAATGGAGCACTGTAAACAAACTAAATAACAGATGGCGCTCAAACTCCGCGTAAGCATAGAGGGCAGTTATGCTAACGTAGCGACAAGAAGAATTTCAACACTCCCTTTAAGTGGACTTTGTAAATGTACAATTCCCGGTACTTTCATCACAGAATGTATATTGGCACCTTGAAGGAAAATCTCCATGCTAGCACGCAAAAAAAAAAGTCTGAACAACGATTTCATATTTCAGCAAGACAACGATCCTACGCATGCAGCAGGAAATACTCGCGTGTGGCTGCTCTACAATACACCTAAACAACGTCATACACCCCCTCAATCCCCAGACATTAATCCAATAAGAGCATTTGTGGTCTATTCTGGAAACTAAAATCAGAAAGCATAGCATATCTAAAAAAGAAGATCTGAAACAGGCTATCCTCAAGGAATGGGACCTCACTGACCCCTCAACTACAGCACCGTTAGTGAATTCCATGCCACGGAGACTGGATTCAATACTTCAAGCACAGGGTCACCCTACAAGGTATTAAATAATGTAATTCTTTAGTTAAACACTGCCTAAATCACAGGTGTACGATTACTTGCAGAGGTTTTTTTTTTAAAGCTTTTCTGCTATGTGAAAATAACATGTATGTATTTGTCATAATTCTGCTATTTCTTTATTTTTTCAACGTAACATCGCTATTTCTCAGCTTTTTCTGCCATAATTTCCTAGGTGTACGATCACATTTTACACTCACTGTATTTATTTAAAAAATCTTGCTCCCGCCGGGATTCGACCCGGGTTCTTTGTTTAGCAAGCCAACGCTTTAACCAATGAACTACGATACGAACTTGCAAACGGTGGTTTGGCTTGTATTTACAGTACACGAGTTACGTAACAAGCCAGAGAAGTCACGTGTGCAAGATGGCAGCCTTCATTTGTTCCGAAGCACTCTCTTGCGTACACAGCCACTTAGATAGTCACCCTTTTGAACGGGACTGTACCGTTTATTTCGTATTTCCCAGCCGTCCCGTAGTTTTAATAAAAATGTCAATTATGTCTCGTTTCTAACTAAAATATAATTTCATATTGCCACACTAACTTTATAAATAAAAATCAAATATATTAACTAACATTTGCGTATACAACATATACGTACTATTTATAATTCATTTGTCTCAACAGCGTTTATCATTTTTAGCGCTGAGAATTTAAAAATACAAGGCAAGGCAAGTTCCGCCGCCGCGACGGCTGTGCGTTAGTTTTTCCTTTGCCTTTGTGCCAAACTGTCTGCTTGTTATTTAACCTGGTAGGGCGCACATGTGATTTTCAGTGGGGGAGTGGGGGGGGGGCAAGGATAAAGGGACAGTTTATTTTACCGATTTATTAAAAGTTATATGTACAGTTTATTCACGACAATATGTACTAAATTAAGGGCGCAAAACCTAATTTTCTCGGGCTGAGGGGGGAGCGGCCCCCTCTAATGGGGGAAGCTTAACATGTTACTGGCTCCTTAGCACCAGTCCCGCACTAGTCTTCTTTGTCAATTTTCTGCCTTATCATGTGAAAACTCTTTTGCAAATCGTTGCCGATTTCTTGTGTGTTCGTGATGTACGTGTACACCTGTCTTTGCATTCAACGACATTTTTTACCATCTTAGAGAAATAGATTACGAGCGTGTGTTAGAAAAATAGGGAAGCTAAAATATATAATGTATCACCATGTAGAAGACCTCAAAACAAAAAGAGTTCTCTAATTTTTTTTAAACCAGATAGTTGTTTCGGAGACAGAAACATGCAAAGCTAGTACGCCATCGTCGGAAATGACATCTTCAGAAATGCAAGTGGTGTTTGTTTAGGAGGGAAAAATTGATAGGCAAATTGTTTCTGGGAGGAAAACAACCAATCCCCCAGTAATTTCGCACCGTGATCTCCAGAACGAATTCAAACTCATGAAACGACACGCTGTGTATTGATGGAACAAAAGTAGTTATGTCAATCTTGGAATGTTCATTTTCCGTTGCTCAAGGAGGCAGAAGCGACATCCACCAACATCTACGAAGTCAGAAACATGAATTTTGGTGGTTGCAGAAGACTTGATAAAAACAGTATGTGGCTAAAATTGAACTGTCCAATTTTTGCCATCCCATTGTCCCGTTTTTGTTTCGAGGAAATATGGTCAGCCTACACATAGACCTCACTGGTATGAGCTAGGAGCCTACTGTTATATAAACGTTTGAACACGCCATCATGTGGCGAAAGCTAGCTAACAACCGGAGTTAAGGTGATAAATATAATACTTCCGGTTGGGAAACCGGAATTTTGATTACACCATTCGAATTTTCTCCTCAGGCTCTGGTACCGTTTGGTGATAACCGGTATCGCCGAAGAACATGTTACAGATAGGGGAAAAAAAAACAGTAAAGAAAACGCAGCACTAAATATTCAACGCATCCACCAGGACGTTATATTCTCATGCAAGCCTGAACAACGAAGTTGGCGTGATGATCGCATAAGGAGATATGCTAGGTGAGGTCAATGCAATCATCAAAGCAGTGGGCCAAAATTTTGGGGCCAGGAATGGTTGTTGGTGGGCAGCTGCATTGTCTGGATAGCAACACTAAAATGATTATTTTATAATGTGGTACTGATCCCACAATGCACCATGCTTGATGGTATTTTAAAAAATACAGAAGAAATAAGTGATTTTTATGTACAGTGAACCTATCCAACTTTACTTAACTTGAAATAATAAACGCGTAGGACACGCTTTCATTGTAAAACGTTGGACACCACCAATCTACGATCGCTCCTTAGTCAAATTAGAAATAAATCTAATTAAAGTTTGGTATATGTTAATCCAAATGAGAGGCTTTGTAAACCGGATATACTAACAGATTTCGAAATTACATAAAGGAAGATTTATGTAATCAAAAGATAAAGGGTTCGATGCCAAACGGGGGGGGGGGGGGGAACTGGTTTGGAGTCCACTTTAAATTATAGACTGTGTCCTTCGGACGGCCATCTGCACCCGAGGGAAGGTAATGGGAAACTAACTTGGTCCACCTTGCCAGGAACCTTCGATTGAGTGAATTAACAGAAACGAGCTACTGAGCTTCTCAAGACAAGACTTACAATTTCTGGCAAAGAGGACTCCGAAGTCCGAACCACTCCGTTCAATGGACCCCGGCGGAAACAACCAGTCACTCCGCGCAAATAAAGCGAGCGTGCTAACATCTCGGCCACCCAGAGGTCGCCAAGGACCTTCTAGTCATAGTTCTGCCTCCGAGCAGAACACTCAAACGTTTAACTAATTAATTTACACATAGCTGGAGAGGTCGTATGAAGAATGACGTCCCTCGGCGAAAACTTAAGTGGAAAGTAGCGTTCTGGGTCTTAATCTAGGCACCATTTCGAACCTGAATGCCTCCCTGTGGTGTGCGTCCGTAACGAAAACACTACCAAGGCTTGGTATTCATAAACGTTGCGTAGCCTACTTACCGAAAACATTGTTCTCATAAATTTCTGTAGTGATTGATTACTCCTTTAAACCTGGGGAAATGGGCCAGATATTAACTTCGATATATTATTTATTTTCTACCTGAATAAGGCTATCTCTGTAGCTGACACAGCTTCCAAACGTTAAGTTTCTCTCTCAGTTCACTCCTATGCGTAGTGACAAAATAGCTATTAAATTCCTGTTATTGACCTTAGGCGCATCGTGCATGTCTCTTCTATTAAGATATTGTAATCCTGTTGTTCTCCCGTTCACGACTAAAGACCTTGAACACTGAAGTGAAATAGAAACGTGGCACTGTTTTTGATTGGTAGTTGCTAAGAATCTGCAGCAACGTTCGTTTGTAGCGTTAAAAAATGAAATCGAGAGCGCATTTCCCTGAAACACAGAAGCAGTCATGAAGTGATAAGCTCCTCGCAGTTAGAAGTTTCTGATGTGCGAGCGTCACTAATGAAAGCAGCCTGCCTTTCCTAACGAAAAGAGCTCCAACAGACTTGGAATCGATAAGAGCGCTTCAAGTAGCTGTTTACACATTCAAATGATGTTGCAACTTTTGCTGGAAGAGGTCGCGAAGGAGAGGAAAACACTTAAACGTGCAACTAACGAGCTCACTTTCTCACGGCTTGGGAACAAATTCACATAGGACCTTGCCACGCATTCGGTGTCAGTTTCTTACCTGCAAGGTTATCACATTATGACATTCACACACACTGGGGGAAAAAATAGACGTACAAACCGTGGCATCTTCGAAACTCCGCCTCTTTAATGAAAATTCCTTTCAGAAAGTTCCAGGCGCTTTTCCCACACTCAAAATAATGCTCTCAAGTTTTCAGTATTGACTCGCAAAGTTCTGAAAATGAACTCCACGATGGTATTTTGATGCGAATAATGCCATTATTTTCAGCTTTAGATTTTCTACGTAAAATATTGCGTTGAATTTGTCAATCCAGTTAATTATTGAATTACTGCCCCTAAAAAGACAGTACCGTAAGCGTTTAACTTTGGTCTCATAGCTCAACAATGATAAAGCAACAACGAATTGGGCCTGGAGTTTCTAGGTAACCACGTAATGGTATCAAATTACGGGACGGCTACCAACTACATGAATAATTTTTAATTTTCCAGCAAGGACACCACTGATAAACAGACAAAATACATCAATTTTGAATTTAATATTTCGCAAAATGCGTACTTTAAGTCAAAGAAGACATTAGTTTCAATAAAAATTTGGAACTACAAGCATCATACAAAAATTTGCTACGAGATATCTGCCTTATCAGAACTGAATTTTAATTAAAGTCTTTAAGCAACTTTGGCTTAGGCCGTATGAATGACGATGGGAGAGAGCTGGTGGAATCAAGGAAGTTGGAGAAAACGGGAACACTCGAGAAAACCATCGCGCGTCTGGTGTTTGTCTACTACAAAGCCCACATGAGATAAGCGCTCTACCACTGAGCCACCGCGGTCCCGGCTATTTTATCAACTACATAGGTAAATTACATAATCATACGCCTATTCTTCAATTTATTAGCCTACCGAATTCATAAAAGCGAAATTCTTGACTTTAATAATAATAAATAATCATGACTGCAACAGACTTCTGTGATGCACCAGCTAAAAAAACGCACTGAGTTACTTTACATGAAAAATCATCACGTAATTTGAACATGAAAACATAATAACAAAGAAACTTAACGCATGCCAACAATACTACCATGAAACTGAGAGAAGGCTGGAGGATGGAAACCAATATTATGCCGTTACGGAAAATAATAATAATGCATAATTTCATTACTTTTTCCCGACTTATGCCAACCACTCAAATTACTTTCATGGCCGCTAAACATGCAACCCAACAAAGACAGCATGTTGGCTGTTTATGAAGTCGAAGTCAGGATATGCTAAGTAAAGATCGACGATATACACGCGAAATGAAATAGTCTTGCTTCCCCCAAGATCGTTTAAAGTTTAGCTCTGACTGCTCTTAAATATGTGGATTTATATACCATACAGAAAAAATCTGAAACTTCGTATGTAAGACGAATTAGGAACCATCTACAGAACGCGAAAAATATAATTTCTATCCCTGCATTTAGATGTTAAAAAACACATCAGCAACGAAGAAGGCTTCGTGTGGTCCCCTGGCTATATCTCACCCGATTTATCTCCTGCTTTCACTGCCTACCACAGGTTATCAATCTGAGAGACGGCGTTCCTCGACAACTACAACGTCCCAGGGTTGCTCTATAATCCTCGACTCTCGCCACTAGATCACGGGTCTGACTGAATTCTTAGTCCAAATTGTTGAAAGCATAACTCGAATCTGACATTTTCCGAGTGCGACCTACTCAATGTCCTTCGGCACAAGAACGCAATAACAAAACCTACAATAAAAATTAGAAGTTTTAATCCATTATTCTCAAAGCATTCAACATACTCTCTTCGCATGCTATTTGGCAGGCATAGAAGTGACACATCTGTGCAGACGATGATGATTTAATGTACATTTTGTAAAATTCCATCAAACACACGTACATTTTACACATATTTTCATGCGGCTGGTAAGTTTAAACACAACCTCGCTTACTCATTACTAAATACTCATTTTGTACAAGCAGTCTCCCGTTTAGATCAATTTCCCATGTCTTCCCTCAGCCATACTAGGACTGGTACCCTCTCCTTTCCTCTTCCACCAACACACCAAGTACGGAAAAGACTTGCTATACAGATCTACAAAGGCAAAATTGATAAGATGTCGGTCGAATCATGTGGGAACCGGATACACTTCACTGCACTCCTGCTGTTGTAGGTAAAAATAAATATACTGACGGGTAAATGTACATTACCAAAAACGTAACAGATACACATTCGACAACTGATTATTCACAACATAAGATTTCTGTCTGAATAGAGCTTCCAAGTACTAGACCTATTATCGACGAAGGATTCGAACCATGTTCGGGTTTAATCCGAGGCAGAGTACGCGCCCACAGAGCAACATGAGATGATACATGCCTCTACGGTAACTGTATCACATGATTCGCGGTTAGATTCTTTTTGGTGTTATTGCCATAAAATATCATCGCGGAATCCTTGCCAATATGAAAAATAATTCACACTTTTAATATCTAAACGACGAACATACAGGTCAACCAATTTTGTCGCAAGAAAATTGGCTTTGAGCCGTATCATGACGTACTTGCAAGGTTTCATCCATCCGTTCAACAAAATAAAGAGCTGATCATTAAAATCTGATTTTTTTAAAATCTGGAATTTTCCCCACTCGGAAAATCTTGTCTGTAAAGACGACGATGATCTCCGAAGACGACTCAAAACGTACACTTTTTTACGCCAGGGAATAATCCAAACGTACACGAAGCGCAGTAACCGTTAAAGGAAGCAGCGCACTGACCTGTTAACAGTGCAACAACATCCAACAGATTACACTTTAGTGAAGACAATTTACGTAGAAAAACAGTTTTGAAACGTGAGTATTTAAGAACTGTAGGTTTGTTTTTTTTCTATATGTAAGAAAAAAGTACTTTCAACTTTATTACTTTCATATTATTTCCGAACTACTCGCATTTGTTAAACAAAGTTGATATTCGATATAACAAATTACAGTATGAAACATTTGGTTTCTATTTCAGAAAAAAAAAAACAAAAAAAAAACGAAACTTTCTACGTTGAGTTGAACAGGTAACATAGGCCTAAGTCAGTCATATCTCACGGATGCCGATACTTGGTGATCACTTTTCTTGGTAGTATCAGGGTTTCTCAACGTGGGAGTCGCGAGGGATGTGTGTGTGTGTATTAAATAGCCTCCTGAAGCCTTCAGACACACACAAAGTGAAGCCGAAACCGCATATAAGCAAGAAAAGTACTTTATGGGGGGGGGGGAAGAAGACATGGTAAAAAGGGGCCATGGCATGAAAACGGTTGAGAAACGCTGTTCTAGACTGTAGGAGACTCCTTGCATCCTACATGCTCAAAGGCGATCGGATGCTGCTGAACGAAAGAAATCGTCGGCTTACAAGCTTCCAAATGTCCACTGTCCTACACTGTCGTCCACTGTGTCCTAACAAGGAGTCGAATCTGGAACTCCTTAATGACAAGCGAAAGCAAATTCACGGAAGAACAATATCTGAATTATGGACGCAAAACAAGTGGACGAAAACAACTACGGCGCTACAGTCGAAACTCTGTGTTGCACAGTCAGTACAACGAACCTTATTGTCGGTGTACCTGATTTTCATGACCGCAATCCGCTACTTTAAGTAGCTACCTACTATTCTTGAGATATTGGGTCGACACCTCCCAATATCAATCAGCTCCCATCGGGAATCGAACCCAATTCCACTCTCACCCAAAGCAAAGCCGTTGTTCAAAACTCGACTACACAGAGTGTCTATTATGACTAGAACTGAACTTGTAATGTCTACGAGAACGGAATGACGCTGGTGGAATTCCAGCGCAAAGGATTTCGAAGAAAGTAGCCACAATCAATACTGCACCATGGCAGAGTTTCTTTTGTGGAACTCGCGGGAAAGTGGGACCTTTTAGGTTGAGCTGTCTCAGCAGGATTCGAACAGAGTTGATATTCCAAACTAATTATATGTAGTGTGTGTGTTTTAGTACACGGGGTTCTCAAACTTCGAGCCCCGCACCTCCCATTCGAGATAGTAAATCTCAGCGACTTTCTGAGGAACTCTGCTTTTATATCAATATTAAGCTTCATAAAACAGTTCAATGCTAACTGTAATTCTATAAGTTTACGTAAGAAAAGAAGTAAACTATTGTGGAAGAAAATTACTTGCCAGACTAACACACCCAAATATTAATCTCGTCTCCGCACTTCCCCAACGAGACGCAGTTTGAGAACGTGAATAGCAGATATCATATTAATTTATCGTTAACGGTACTCTAATGTTTTCGTTGCGATCGAGTAAATCCCATAGTTGGAGTAAAATTGTGTTTCTACATGTAATACTATTTTAACTCACAAAACAAGAAGTTCCGTTTCTACGCACACAACGGAACTAATGAGTATATTTAACGATCAAACCATCTTCCGCAATGGATCTGTAACACCCCAACCCCCTCCTCATAAACACACACACGGAAATGATCAACATTCGACAATTCAGAGATTCCACTCGATAAGTTACCTTGAATTCATTAATATATTATGGCTAATTTGTTTATATAAAGTTTAGCTGAAATACACAAAAACATACGATGAACACAGATGACGAAAATGGCTGAGACATGTGTACGAACGAAGTCACTGTCTTGAAACTGGAAATATTTTTCAGCTGAATCAGAGCCTCCATGTCCCTGAATAATGGTCCAAAATTCGGGAGGTGATTATTCACATCAAAACAAGAAAAAATTTCCATTTGAAGAAATTTCGAAATATGCCTAATTTCGAAGCTACAGGCGCTCAAAGTTAAGGCGGCATCGTTACAAATGGCTTAGCGAATAGCATTGGAACTAGTACCCAATTTTAAGTTATGATTGGCGAAAGCAGCTTCAAAATTCTTAGGTCCGGAAACCTGTTTTTGCGGCACACCCTCAAACACGAACATTGTTTATATGGATGTATCGGGTACTACTTCGGCTGCGATTCGGTAAACCGACACCGCTTACGTCATTATGTATGTCCTTTGTGACGATGCCGAAGACACTTCAGCTCCGAAACTGTGTATAATTTTGAAGTTCTACAAAATAACTTTTTTCCTGTGTTGATGTAAGCCACCACGTCTCGAAGTGTGAACCATTTCAGGGACGCCCTGTATAATGAACCTAAGACTGTTTTGTTACTCTCCCTCCCTATTTCGTTTTCGTATATTTACAGGAGCAGCATCTTGCGGCAAATGCACACACCATCTTTCAGATTACACTTCTATTTTTTTTTTGGGGGGGGGAATTGATACTAATGTTTAACGAATAAATTTGCCTCCAAGTGCACACACATTATTTTTCCATCTTCACTTGGTATCCCTAGTTTCCAGTCATAAGCACAGTATTATCATGAAGAAACTGAACAACACTGTTCGACAAAACAAACCAAGGAAACATAAGGTATTAGCAATTATGAAACTAAGTTGCTTTTTACTACAAGGCAAAAGTAAGTTCAACGCTTACTTGGAATCCGTTATTTAGACTAATGGCACCTGAGAAGCGGATGATGATCACAGTGAATAAGCGATCGGAAGATAAACAATCAAAACCAATTTGGTTCTGCACGTTTCCGTCGAGTGTTTGTTCTATAAACTACATAGAAACAATTAACCACTTTCGAAGCTTGAGAAAATATTTTATCATCATGATGGCAGCCAAGCAGGCTTTTACTCCTCGGGAACAAGTCTCGATGCATGACATCGAAAACTTCTGCGACAGTCACCTGCACTGCTGGAGTTGAAGGACGCGAACTCGAGACGAGAGAGAGTAGTTTGCAAGTTTTTCCCTCCCCCTCTGCCGCGAGAAGCCAACTTGCTCTTCGTGGGAGAAGTTAAAGTTGGGAAAGTTTTTATCGATTGCAGAGTTGTAATACAGTTAGTTGTCCAGGAGTTGTAATGCAGTTAGTTGTTGCGTGTTACTTAGCTACAAGACCAACACACTGTAATCACAGCTGGGCTTCAAGCGGAGAGAGATTCAAGCGAACGAAAAAGAAAAGATGAAAGAAGAATGACAAAACGAAGGCGATTATCAAATTACGTTTCTCCTAGGTTTTTTTTTTTTTTATTATTTTTATTTTTATTTTCAATACTCCATTCTCTGATTTCACGTTATTAGTTTTCAAAAGAAAGGCCACAAAATCGATTATTTTCCTTCCAATTTACACGGTATATCTCCTAGCTGAATCTTTATTAATAACATTAAGAGGAATTCGAAATGGCTATCTACTTTAAAACCTAGCTTCAAAAGTACAGAAAAACGAATTTGTAAAGGTCTCTTGATCGAAGCTTTTGATTTATATATTAGTTCATTACAGTCCTTTTGGAAGACCGAATTAAACATTAATGTGCTGGTCATGCACTATTTTAGAGCAAGCAAATGTAACCCTTTCTCACTTTACTACCTAAATGAAATGGCAATTGACACCACTAATCGACAGTTCTCATCAAGACCTTTCGTCTGATTACAAATACTTGCTTGGTGTTACTTTCGACCACGCGCTACACCTACTATTATCCGTCCAGACTTAAGAGTACAGGCTACTGTTGTTCTTATGGCAACAGCGACGCCGGTTTGACCGCTAAATAAAAAAACGAAACTGAGCTCGCTGGAGCCGTTCTCTCACCTCACTTCGAGTTGCCATACCCGAGCGGTACAGTCGCTGTTACTTTTTACTCCCTCTGGCCCCGTCAAATTTTTCAAATGAAACTATCGTTATATTAGATAATTAAATGTGTAAACGAAGAAAGGAATTGGGATATTAATTTTCGTACCAATGTTAACTATAAAACCTTTACGGAGGATCATTAAAAGAGAAATAACAGTAGAGGAATTTCATGTGCGTCAGGAGGAAGTACAATAAGTAAAACTGCAGCTGCAACAGTATAGACCAAACCCTCGATCGGTAATAGTGTGTGTTGCCCACGAGATGAGATTTGGGCTGTCTCGTCCAGAAAAGACATATACTGTATATTACGGCAATTCTGTCTCGTGGGTATCACTAATACCTACAGCATCGATATTTAGGTTTCGTTCCCGTTGCAATAACTGCTTTAACAACCACAAAGTTTATACTCAGCATAGTCCATGGTCTCGAAAATTCACCATATGCTGTAGTTCGGTCCAAACATGAGCCATGTGCCAGATTTTTTGATTTTGGTTTTGTGTAGGCGTTGTTGAGCCCTGTAGAAACGTCCCATTACTGGCTACCAATATGTTGATGCGCAAAGGGAAGCTAGTAACTGTCTCGAAAACGTCACACTAATCAAAGCTGAAACCGGGTCATTTTTGGTGACACTAATGACCCGACTTAACCGATGAACATGAATGACTCGGGACCCGGTCCTGACATAAATCATGTCTGACTTAACTCGGCGACCCGATAATCGAATCTTCGCCAAATTGACCCATTGGCCACATCTTGACCCGATAACTGGTCTTGTACCTGTGGTTTGAATCAATCTATATTGTAACTTGTGAGATTTCCTGAGAAGTGATCTTAGGTCTTGGAACTTCATGTTGAGACAGAAAAAAATCTTTCAGAAGAGCCTCTCCGAAGGGAGCAATTGCAAACCTCCGGTGATATGAGATTATTTCCATTCACAAGCATATAACCAGTAACCCGGTCCAAAACTTGACCACCCACGCGAATGACCCGTTCCAGCTATGGCATCGATATATTTCCTGATTGACTTCCGTTTCAGAAAACGAGGAGAGTTTTGACAGTAGTGCAAAATCCTTCCATACCACGACAGATTGTCGTTTTGCTGACCAGCTACTGTGGTTTTGACGATTGTGCAACTTTCGATCGTGAACAGCTAGTTCCTCCTCTACTGTGTCTTTTCCGAAGATTGTCAAATCCTTTGTTCACGCTCTAAATCAAGTGAAACACGACACACGCAAAACAGCGAACAGCAACCAGACTCAATAAACGATCAAAATTAGATGTAACATATCTCAAGATTAATTCCAATACTCGGAGAAGTACGAAGTGTTCAAATCAGCCATTCCAGATACCGTGTGAGGACCAAGATGGTGAAATGAAGTGTATTCAGCAAATTACTAAATCTCGTACAATTGAATGCGTATAACTGATCTGCAGGAACTATCAAACGAATAATCGATGTAATCGCTGCCACGAAAGTAATAATCAGTTTATCACTGAATTTGGGGCAAGGTAAATAAAATATAGTTTAAAAACAACCAAACAAACTTTCCTTTTTTTTTTCATCAAGGACGCAATGATACGTAAATTAAACAAAAGTCTCGCCATTCGAAGTTTAGATAGATAATACAATATTCATTTACTTCATAATGCTAGTTTTCAAACAGCTGAAGATGTTAATTGGGAAATTACATTATCACACTGGCTGTAATTTGCCGTATATTTTTAATGCTGCTCTAATACTCGTTCGTATATTACGTAACCATTCAAGGAGGTGGCGGAGCTCTGGAGCTAGGCTAACGTAAATTTCGCTTCCAATTTCACTTAAAAACATACCAATCTAGATGAAATACTTAACCATTTTTTCAACTACGAAATAACTATAACAAATTTGGCAAGTCTTACGCAAGCACAGGGGGATATGGGGTCTAAACTCTAATTATGTGCTTACTAGACTTCCCATACGTACCGGATTTGCCGGGACATTCCCGGTTTTAAGACCCTGTCTCGGTCGGTTTTCTTATTTGATTTTCTTTAAATTTTATTTTAAGGCCTTTAAGCATCTACGGCTCAGGCCGGGATAGGGTGGGGGACAATGTTGGAAGGTGTCGACTAGGGCCTACGTTGAAGGTGCCATCCCGGTATTTTCCTGGTGTAAATGAAGAAAGCCCCTGGAAAAACTAGTCACGATTGAACCTACAACCTCCCGAATGTTAAACCAACGCTTTAACACGGCCGCATGAGACACAACGTCTAAAAAGGTTCAGACCGGAATTGACTCGGTTTTGCTTAAAAAAAAAAAAAGCCTACTGCTTACGTAATTCTTGAAATACTTATTTTCCAGCGAGAATTTTCGTAATCTTTAACAATGTGATTTCTGTAATGTGGAATTTATCTTTATTATTACTAGTGGTGTTATTATTTACATGCATACACAATTACTTTCCATAGTGGATGACGCAACCTTGGCATACGAAAAGCTTTTGTTTCTCTTTCGTACAGCATACCAGAATTTGACCCTGATTTCCTCGAGTGACGCATTCGGACTGCATTGTAAGAATTCCATTTTTCACACTATATTTTCTGTTTGTATTTCTACGCGCTGTGGAGAACGTGTAGACCAAGTATTAATTACCTGCAGCTCTCCTTGTATTACATTCAAATACTCTTCTCAGAACTCATCATAAACAACTTTCCACTGCACGGGAAAGAATAATATACTACAGCGTGCAACAGCAGGAAATGTCATCAACGGTTGGTATTTCATTTCTCACTGTTAAGCATATTTCAAGAACACCAAAGAATGTTTACATGATTGTAAGCATAGTCAGCGCAATACAGCCAGCGCTGAGGAACATCCTAACTATAATTCCCTTAAACTTACAGGACTACGTACTTTTCTAAGGACAAACTTCTAACGACTCACAGGTCAAGTGCTTATTGGCTCGGATCCCACGGTCATAATAGGCCCAGTCCCTGTCGATAAAAAGGTTATTTGATTAGGCTGCCCTAAGGAAAACACACTGACAAAAATTAAATCAATTTCATTCTTCTTTTACAATTTGGGGGTTACTGTCAATGATTGCAGAATACCTGTCCCAAGAGCTAAGGTAAAGGCACCTGTTCTCGGCATGTTAAGGTGGTTTTTAAAGAAATTGTTTTCTGTAGATGTGTGTGTAGAAAACAACCCCACTTTTTTCACTTCATTATTACTTCAGGTTTCGTGCGATAATGTAATAGCATAGCCTAAATCTATTCGGTAATTTGTGTTACAATGGTAGAATTACATTTCTTTACAACCCTAATTTTGATCCAGTAGTCGTCACCCTAAATTCTGCTGCTCCCCTATAGTCGTAACACCAATGCACCAGAAGTCGGTACCCGATGAACTTACACATATTCGTTTAGAAAATATGTATGTTATCCTCTTTTTCATCTTCACTGGATCTTAACCTAACAAAATTAAGCGTTCTTGAAAAACAGGCACAGAGGGCTTGCTAGAAGATCCTCAGAGATTCTTCTAAAAAAAAACTTGAGTTGACTTCCAGCGGAATAAGTAGGAATTTAAATTTTGAACTTTTAAAATTTGAATGCTTATTTTTTAATGTCCACTTTAGTAACAAAACCACGAAAATAACAGGGAGAACACCACCATCTTGCCACCCAACGACATCTCTACTAAACGAAGTGACGTAATGAACATATTAATGGTGCCAGTGCTAAACTGGTCTGTTTTTGTCACCAAACGATGGAAGGTTTTCTTATTTTTGCACGTTTAGTTAAAACATGACGACTACTGGAGCAGTGACGAGAGAGAACTCGTGCCTTCACCTTAGTGTCCCATCTAAGGGACGGAAAACGTCATCAACAAGTTCCTCAATGTTCTACTACAGGAGTGTTCACTTCAACACATTCTTTGTAGAAGTTTCAGGTTGATCTGAATTTCCCACAGGTGCCATTTCCTTGTTAGCAATTCTCACAACGAAATGTATAATAGGAACATCTTTCATGCAGTTGCATACAACAGAAGGTGACTTTGTGTATGTTGCCTTATATGGTAAACGTTCTGCTTAAAAGGCAACAACCACATCTGATCCAGAAGAAATCTAATCCTCAATGAGTAATAAGTACGCGGAAATGCAGCGTCTGCAAAAGAGAGAAAAGCTGCAGCATCAGTTGGTTCTTTGGGTGCTGAATACCACACACAGTTACGCAAGTTCTACTTTCAATGCTGACTCTACATTAATGTCTTCTTGTCCCTCAGTCGAAGGTCACTGTTTATATAACTGCCTTGGTGGTTGGTTCTCAGAAAGAATAGTTGCCTTCGTGAATCCCTTGGGAAACACCGAACGCACTTCAAGAATACACATTGTTCAAGGAGAATATAACGCCGATTGTATTTCGGCATACATACAAACATGCGACAGAAGGATGCAATAATGTTCGGCTTTTGATTTTCGTCACAATCGAGTTCGTAACTTCTCAGGACGGGATCTACTATAAACAATGCTGAAGTTTCAACACTGGGCAAAATGTGGGCTCGCGAAATCAAATTCCACCAAAGTGCCTTCTACCCACCACGGTAGCTAAATTACAGGCATTCACCCTTTCCGGTTCTGTTTCTATTCAAATTCTGCCCAATGACTTGAAACGATCAACATACAGTGTCCGATATCCGTTCACATCCCAGGCTTGGGAGAATATTTCGGAAAACAGAGCCATGGAAGATTTTTGTAGAGAGTGAGAAAATCCAACAGTCCCAACATACGTCATGTTTTGAGTTTGACCCAGCTCAGGTGGTCTAGTGGTTATGATTGCAAATAATCTTAATATTACTTAAGGACGCAAACAGGTTCAAAGTGTTGTTGGCCGCCATCATGACTTAATTTTTCCAGTTTTCCTCAGTTTCACCAGACGAATGCCAGGATGAAACCTTGAACATGCTACCTTTACCGGAAGGGGCGCTCGTCCATGGACGTCGTCACGGCATGTGAGGGGTAAACCAAGTGTATGTCTACCTCAAAAAATGTAAATTAATGGGCAAGTTCGTATTCGTGGGTGTATCATCTTACACAACCACCCAGCTTCGTTCACTGCATTTTACATCGCCTTAGAAGGAAGGTGAACAGAGTGCGGTTCTGGCTATATTATCTCGATATTCAAATAGTGTCTGAAAATTGTGTATCACAAAGACAAGAAGTCATATGCACCTAAAACATTCACAGGAAGTCCTACCATCGTGGCTAAATTCTACGTTTGTCAGGAAGTTTCAAGCATTTCAGGCAGTCTGGATTGTAAGAATAACGATGCAAAATCATAAAGAAAAAACACCTTCCGTAATTACATCTGGTTGACTTAATGCAAATTAAAGTTTCTCGTATACTTGTAGCATTTTTTTTCTCTAATATTAAATTTTGTCCGCAACCCACTCTATATCAATCATGTCACACTACGCTCCAAATCAGATTTGAACTTTTTTTAAAACTGAATTATTAACGTCCTAAACGAGCTGGTGAGTTTCTACGGACAGCATCTACAGTTTTTGGCAAGGTGGACTCCGAATCACTCCGTTTCAATGTAACCCGGCGGGAACTGAACCCGTGACCACGCGCACAGAAAGCAAGCGCGTTAACTTGTCGGCAACCCCGAGATCATATGAACCTGGTGTAGCACAACGAAACACACAATGTTTGCTGTCTCTCCATCAGTCACATCACACAATGAACCCACGCACATGAATGTACTGTTACAGGGAAATAACCTACATTACTTTTTCTTAAAAATAAAAGAAAAAGCTTACAAAACATTAGAACATCCACAAGCTCATAGTGTTGACTGTTCACTTACACACTGTCCTTGACAAAACCGGAAAGTTATCTAAAGACCACGGCTTCCTATCATTAGACAAACTTTCACTCGGTCTTAATATACCCGCTTCCACACGTCCTAAACAATAATTGGCGACTTCAACGACACAAAGAACAAAACTGTTATTCACAATCACGCTTGTTATGGGCAAATGTAGGGAAGAGATGACCACACTACTTTTCTTATCGGAACTTTGGATAGGGTTGAGTAAATTCAAACGTGGAAACAATGATCTTTAGTACATAGGTATTTAATTAAGAAACAACTATGATTTCTTTAGTCATGAAGAAATAACTAACTTTATAGCTTACGAAATTCGCACGTTCATCACAGCAGTAACAAACGTTCGCCATTGGATTCTATCCTGGGCAACATCAAGACAATTTTCATCCTGAACATCTACTTCTCACAGTTCGCTTCTAATATTGTCATCCCAACGGCCTTTTCCTCTCCGGTTTACAAACCACGATTGAATATAATCCTCGTTTCCCCCCATCCGAACTGCATAGCCTGCCCATCTTAGCCTTGGTGATTTCATTATTCCGTCTCCTCCTTTCTCCGGTCAGCTCATCCCGTATATCTTTCTCAAAATATTGTTTTCAAAAACAAACGTAATTTATGTTCAGCTGTCACGGTCGTACGACAACTTTCGCAACCGTAAAGTATAACCACAGAATAACTGTTCTGTATATTTATAATTTCATCTTTCTTGATATTAATCGTAGTAGGGTTAGGAGTTTCTGGAATGAACAGAAACATGCGTTGTCCATTGCTAAGCAACCTTTTATTTCTTCCATGACTTCGTTCTTGCTAGTTACATATGCTTCTAGACATTTAAATTTATTTGCTTTCTCTCTGTTCTTTCTTAATTGTTACGTATCTATTTTCTTCATCCTGTGTTTCGGCTTATCATGTATTTTATTTTCTCTACGTTCACCTGTAAACCACCTCATAGCACACTTTTACTATGTATGACCTCTGGTGTTACTTTGTAGTGCATCTATATCTTTTCCTATTAAATCTACATCATCCGCGGATACGAAAAGTTGGTTTAAGCCATTCAATGTTAGTCCCTTTTTGTCCTCGTTTATTTTTAGAATCAAACATTCTAAGGCAAAGTTAAGGCCATAAAATAAAATTCAATTCTAAGGCAAAGTTAAACAGTAGTGGTGACGAGGCGAAGCTGTGAGTCTGGAAACTACCTCACGTGTTATTACTGACAAGTATTCTGCTTTGGGGTCGCTTAGACACATCCTTACTAGCTCAAATTGGAACTCCCCCCAAAGAACTTGTTCAGCTAGTTATAATGAAAGAAGAAAGGAAATCATCTCTAGTTTCAAAACTGTCATCCAGTCAATTTTTACCACATATTCAGGTCTAAATTATTAATCGTTGACAGTAAAGAGACATTTATAATTAATTTATTGCAATTTTCATTCAAGAAACTCAAAAATTAATTTCAGAATGAGTTTCGAGATCCAAAAGCCAACATAACAGATATTTTCTTGATCTGTATATTTGAAATGGAGCATGAGTCTGGGGTCCTGATCTTCCATGTACAAAAAAAGGTATTTACTTTATTTCTCCTTCACTGAAGGTATTTTGGAATCTAAACGGAAATGAAACAGATTTTATTTTGTACGGACATGTGCTGTATCCTACATAAACATGTCAATATTCATCTCGATTCCACTCATTCCCAACCAATGTTGACGGATGTTTCTGCAGCGGTGAATCTGAATTTAATGTTTAAGTTCTTTTAGGAAACTTTAGCTCAGGCCGAATGGATTGGTGCAATGAACAATGTGGAAGAACCCCGAGAAAACCCACGCACACGGTGTTTGTTCACCACAGGGCATGACCAAGGATCGAACCTACGATCCCAGACGTAAGAAGTGAGCCACCATTCAGCCACCGTGGCCCTCTGCAGCGATGAATCTTCGGCTTCCTTCAATACCAAATAAAAAGTAAAAAGAAAAAGCTAGCTGATAATGAACTTTTGTTTCGAGCCTATAATTTGATAAAAACAGGTTTTTCCTTTTACATGTAAATAAACGATTTTCGTGATTTAATTCCACCAAATCTGGAAATTTAATTCATGACACGGAAACAGAAGTATCCTGTCTTCATAGCATTCAACATCAGACCACTTTTACTTCCGGGGCCGCGGTGACTAAGTGACAGAGCGCTTACCTCTGGTGCGTGGGGTTCTCGGGTTCGATCCCGGCTTGTGACACTTTGTGCTACACAAACATTTTCCCTCGAGGTTCTGCCGTTCCCTCCCACTTTCTTTATTCCACCAATTCTCCCATCACCATCCACCCGGCCTGAGCAAAAGTTGCCTAAAGACCTTAAAATTAGAAATCAATTCAGACCGCTTTTATGAGGAAGCGTAGGAACACTCACAAAGGAGACATTCACAAGAATCTTCTATTAATTTGTAAAACTCTTAAAATATATATTTTCTCGCAGAACAGCCACACAAGTATGCGGCACACTAGAGCGGCCCACAGTCTTACTACACTGTAAAAACGAAAATGTTAACACTTTAACAGCATCTTTTGAACACTTCAAACAATGAAACATGTCATATTTTTTTTTACCACTTCTCGTCAGTGCTACCAGATCCCACCCACCCACCAATACGAGGATGTCAACTCTTCAAACCGTCGAGGACACACAGCAAACTTTAAATGTTTTGCTGTGAAAAATCTATGGAACCCCTGTAAAACTCTACTTGATAGCCCCGAAACTGAAAATCCTGGCAGAATCCAAGTTTCTTGTAGAATTTTTATTCATGCACCCGGACTGTATATCAGTACTAAAGGCTGTGGACATGAACACTCAAACAAAGGGAAAGGAGGAAATCAGACAATTATTATTAGTATTATGGGCCGAACGGAATATTTTGTTCCGTCGTACGTCTAGACCAGTAGAAACTACAAAGTCGCTGACTGCGTGTAAAATCACATTTCACTTCCTTTATAGACTCACACACACGATTAAAAACCATGTATCATGGCAATTTCCCAAAATAAACTTAACAACAAAATTCTTGGTTACACCAAGTCTACTAAAGTCTGTTAAAATTACGTCATTCCATATTTTAAAACTCTCAAAGAAGAAAAGAACGAAAACAAAATTTCTCCCAGGGAAATTCATCAGTCAGCCAGAGTTGAGGCTGGGTTACAGAAGCCAACAGCTGCACTCACAAGCATTATTGCATATGCATGCACTTCCAACAACGGAGATCTACACCAAAGTACGAGCTGGAAAGATACTAACAACTGCTCCAACACTATATGCACACGATGACAAAAAAGAAGACATTTAAAATGTCGGTTTCGGAACTGGTTACATATTTCAAAGTTTTCTTTGGTAATTTCCAGCATTTAAAAAGCAATATAAACTTTGTGACAAGAAGAAAAATTCTCGAACATTTTTTCTTTCTTTTTTAATGTTGAAAGAAATGATGGGAACGAGTGGTGATTGTGAGAAGCCTATTTCAAACGACTGCTTGACTTATCAGGCACCAAGGCCACGTCAGCGATGCGTGTGAAGAAAGATATTACAAAACCTGGGTAACTGGCGTACGCGTCAGCTGTTGTTCATTGAAACGTTTCGCTTTCCGGAATTTCTCACAAACCTCAAGACAACAATACGATTTGAAGGCAGACTCACACGAAACAATTCCCAGTCTCATATATAGCAATATCAATGTTTCTTGCATTTAGGACGTGGATTCTCACACAAAGTCATCCTCGGCATCAGACAAAAAGTTTGATTCTTTACAAGTGATTTTAGACTGTATACGGATTGGAAACGCATCTATATTCTTGCCACACCATCGAACATACGAGGGTTCGTCAAAAGTAATATTAAGAGACAGCTAGGCCACGGCGGCGGGTAAACGAAACGTTTTTTAAACGGATTTTCACAATTTCTAGCAATGTTTCATCTTGTCGTTTCAAAAAAAAAAAAAAAAAACTCAATAACCACTAACATAAATGGCACACGGAAAAATGTATTCAGGAGAGAAGCATTTACTTTTTATTTAACCTGTATTTATAAACTAGATAGGTACCTATGGCCAGAGCCTGTCACTTGCAGCCTCTCATATATGTTACGGCTTAGGCAAAGCTGAGTGTCTGGCCCACTAAATTTCCGATAAGTAAAGAAAAAAACTAAATGTTGTTCTCGTAGTACCTTTTTTCGTGACTTTAATGTACCTTCACAATTACATGCATTACGATGAACGGGGGCTACTGAGTCATCGAACGTACGGGATGAAACACGATTTTGCTAGAATGTGTGAAAATGCATATTATTTTGTTGGCCATCGTAACCAGTACCGCTGCTTAAGTGCTTCCTGATATTATACATGCATGCACTAGAACCTGAAATCTATGTGGTTTGCCAATGAATTCCACCAGCTAAAGATTGAATTGAATTTATGACATTTTACGCACCTATGGCTCAGGTCGGGATGGAATATGAAAAAGGATGAAGGACGGGGTCGGAAAGGGACTAAGTTGAAGGTACCATCCAGAATTTCGTAACCTTTTTGCAATAACACTTGTTGAGCAAACACGGTTCCCCCCCTCCCAACACACACACATTGTTTTTCCTTAAAAATCGTTCTGGCATGTTAGTTTGTTATTCAGACTACTAAAACTGTCATTCCAATTAACAAGTATTAGCTTTTGTACTATTTGTTAATGCGAGTTTTACGTAAATTGCAAACCATTTATTACATTTAATACTTTTGAATCCATGCCTACTAGCTTTGTTTTTGTCTAAAAATCCCTATTATTTGCAGAAAAGTATGATTTCATACAGTTGTCGAAAAAAAACAACCGATCCTGACAAGCTGCAACACTGTGTGTTTATAGAAACATTTATAAACACTTGGTTCCTTACAGGTTGTTTTTCTTAATTATAAAGACAGAGACGTCGTTGGGAGGACAATATTAGACGAGATCTTCGAGACGTAGGTGTTCGTGATGAAAACTAGCTTGATGTTGCCCAGGATAGAATCCAATGGCGAACGTTTGTTACTGCGGCGATGAACTGACGAGTTCCATAAGCCACATAGTTAAACAATATCTATTTATAATTGTTAATATCTACATTTAGGTTATATGTTTACTATCTCAGTACTTATTTAAATGCAATTCGTCATTAAATAATCCCATTGGCTCAGACTATCCTGTACAGGACCCACGAATCATTACCTCCATAATCTCACCGAATCACCTTTATGACGAATAAGCAGAAAGCCTGAAAATACATCGAACACTTGGTCAATAGTGCCCAGGAATCGAAGCTGGTTACCCCAGTTGGTCATAAACCTGCTTGACCGCGTTGAGAAAAGTGCATTCATTGTGCTTCAGAATTCTTACGATTCTGCAATACTGCACAACATGAATGTTTCGCGGGTTTGCTTACTTCCACGGATAAAACAATTTTTGGCTTTGAATGCACAATTTTACATTTAAATTTCATTTATGGCCTTTAGGCATCTAAGAGTACCTTTACGCTCTGGCGCTTTACGCTAGCACAAGAAAGCTGTGGACCAAATGCCTCTCGCTGAAGTAGCAGGACAAAAGGAACAAGAAAGAAGGTAGAAAGTGTTGCCAGTGTTCTTGTGCGTGATATAGCACAACGTCTATTCAACTTGTCTTACGAATGCCTGGCAACACTCGGGTTGAAACCCACAATCTTATATTTATAAATAATCTCCACTATTTTGCTTCTCGCGTCGTCTAAACATGAACGTGTGATCTAGAGTACGGCAACAGCAGATTCACGTCAACGTTGTTGCACAAACAGACTCATTTGCTTCCACTGTTTTACAGAAATTTTACGCGCGTAAAACGTTGGAGCATAAAAGGAGTCTAAGGCTGACACCAGGATAGGGAGGGGAATGTGTTGGCCAAGGCCTAAGTTGAATCTACCATCCCGGCATTTGCCTGGGGACAGGAAAAACCTCCGTCAGGATGGTCGGCCGCTGGGGCTGAACCCGCGACCTTGTGAGTGCTAAGACAACGCTCTACCACTGAGCTACGGCCGCTCGGAGCTCCCATCTGATCAAGTCATTCTATATAATTTGCATTTATTAATTTATCGCCTTTAGACACTTATGGGTCAGGCCGGAAAGTATAGAAGAGTACGGAAAGGTGTTGGACGGCGGGCATCTGCCTGGTGTGACTGAAAAATTCTTTAAAAAACTTCAGTAAGGATAATAAGTCACTAGTATCAAACCTAGTCACCGCACCCATATTCTCGAACTGAGATGGAGTGATCAGTCCTACGCTCGACAGCCTTTACCTTCAAGGTGAACGGGAATATCAAGGACACGCTGGCACCCAATTTGGTGAGAGACTGAGTGCGCCTCAGAGCGACGAGAAACGGAAACACTTCGAATTTGAACCCGGGTCGCCAGATTTGCAGTCAGGTCCGCTACCGCCTGAGCCGCGCGACTCATTTCTATTGCAGGGCTCTTCCAACTATTTTGACCTGACTGGACCGGAGTCCGCTTTTTGAAGACCCATGTTCTACTGTGTTTTCACGATTTTTCTGTTGCATTCATACTCTTTTATTACTAAATATTTTATGCTATTTTACTATATGTGTATTACTGTTAACTATTTTACGTTTCCTACACCTGGTAAATACTAAGAGGTGCGACAGCCATAGGCTAAGCCTCGCCCGCCCCAGTAATTTTATATACATTCAATTGTTATCACGTCAGCATTCCCTCGGAAGGGTGGAGAAAAACGACAGCAAAACTGCTCAGAATGGGCGATATGGAATTTGCTGAACGAAAGAACGACCTGAACCATCACACAACTTGCTTAACGTTACGGCTGTTATTATGTTACTCAAGTATAACAGGAAAAATGAAGAACCCAGCCAGTGGTTAACATTACGAACTCCTACAGAGTACTTGGAAGGTAACTATGATTTCACAAAGCAAATACCGGGATGGCATCTAGATAAAGATCCTAGCTGCTGCTCCACATTTCTTCTCCGAAAGGGTGCCCAAGGGATGTCAACCTTCCAACTTATGATGGACTTACGCCACAAGTGCGACTTTAGCCCACAACTGTAAAGAAAACAATTGGAAATGCCTGTTATTTTTCAATGTATCTGTGTCACAGGGCCGCACTGGCTCAGCAGTGGAGCGCTCACCTCTGGTGCTTGAGGTTCTCGGTTCGATCCCAGCTCATGCCATGTGGGCTATGTGATGGACAAACACTGTGTGCGTGGGTTTCCTTGGCGTTTTCCCCATTTCCTCCCACTTTCTTCATTCCACCAAATCACCCATTATCAATCATACGGCCACAGTTGCGTAAGGGACTTAAATAAAATTCAAAAGTATTTGTCATGTTTAACATACAAAAAATGTTTGAAATGATTCCGGAACTCCGAGACTGCAAAGCAAGGACGCTACCCGTCAATGTTTTTATACAAAACAATGCTGCTTGTTCGATTATATTCTAACGAACATAATGAGCGCAATGACGCGCACAACTTCAAGAAACAATCACAATGAGTAACACCTGCACGCTGCTGCCGTATCAACAAACAATTGCTTTCAAACACGTATTTTTAGTCCAAATTCTGGTTACACGGCAACTTTTCCTTCTTGTTTTAGTCGCCTGAGTGAAAGGAGTGACTGCTAACCGCTTCATCAGCCAACAGCCGCGATTTCACTCCGCAGCGTTCGCTGACATTATCAACGACCAAGGCAAAGAGGGGAGAAGGGGGGCAAGCGCAGAAGAAGCATAACGTAATTTCAACCCAATCTACGAAGCTTTCATTTCCAGTAGTAAAGCTTTTCGTGTTAGTAAGTGATGTCAGCAAACGTGGTAATTAACTGCTAAGCAATAAGTGGTCATTCTTTTAACACTAACTCTTCCCGCTTACATTTACCTAGGCTATCTTCTTTTATGGATATTTTCCGGTCTTCTCACATTCTCTCTCTACTTTACATACACAGAACAGAGCACACGATTCGTATATTAATACTTACTTTCCGTTAAGATCTATGTTAATTAAAATACGCTGACAAGTTAAAAAAAAACTGGATGGATCGATTATACTTTAAAAAATGAACGTCAAAGGGATACTGGAATATTGAACGAAGGCTTCCCATAAAGTATATCATTTTACGGACACTATTTTGCTTAAATACCTATCACAGTTAATAGCTTCCTATATTTACTTTGGATAAATGATAATGCTTCGCTGTATCCAACGACGAGACAACTCGGCATACTAAAAAGCGCACGAGTCAAATTTGGCCTTCACCCACAGACAGGAGCGTTCAAGCAAGCGTCTCCGCAGTGAGGAAAACATGGAGGTAGAATAAAGACTTTCTCAAACAGAAAATTCCTCCGCTGTAAAACGAATGTTTCTCATTTAACTCTCTCGGTTTCTTTTTTGTGGATTATCAAAACAGATTACGACAAAACTACATTTAATACAAGGGAACTGTGTGTACACGCTGCTGGCCTTATGGATAAGTTTTGTAATGCACCTATTATGGAGGGTGGCAAGTATGTGTTCTGGGGAAAGGCAGTTTGTTTTCGCAGTGTGTGAGTGAGTGAGTGGAGTGGGATGGTCTATGCACACGCAATGTAGAGCCAACGCAATTTCGGAAAGAGCGCAAACCAAAGTATGATTGGTTCCATAGTTTACAGTAGTCTCACGGATGGATCTAGAATTTTTGTTAAAAGAGGGGGGTGGCGTAGGTATGGAAGAATAGACATGGGACTTTTTCGATATATATATATATATATATATATATATATATATATATATAAGTAAATCACAGCCATATTCAATCCACTAGTGGATGAGGCCTCTCCCCGAAGGGAGGAGTTGGTCTACTGCTCCCACGCTGACCAGACGGGTTGGGAGAGGAGAGCCGAAGCTCTCACTGTGATCGCCACTGTCTTTTATTCACAGCAGCTCCCCAATTGTCCTCACGATGCTGGGTCAACACCGAAATATTTGAGCCCCCATCGGGAATCGAACCCGGGACCGCTCGCATTATATATATATATATATATATATATATATATTTTAAGTATAAATTTATATTTCCCTGCTTATTGAAAAGTTTTATACCATTAAATATGAATCTAGTAGCCCCAAAAGTTGATATTTCCAGACAAATTGTTGAAATGAAGCTATAAAAAATATTTTCCCTTGCGGGAGGCCGCGCCACCACTCTGGATCCGCCAATGGTAGGTCTCCCAACACGAACGAAAATCACACATCAAAACGTTCATGTTACGTCATAAATTAAAACTTGTCAATCTTCCACATCTAGCGGATAAATACTTCTTACTGGAGGCAGGCCCCAGGATATCCCAATGGATTGATTGATTTGATTAGCATGCATGTTTTTTGTGTTCCTGCTCTCGGGTTTAAAACCGGTGGAGGTCTATTCTACGAATGAATTTCTCCTAAAATTACCGAGTAATATTACAGCAAATCGTGTAGAAAGTTGTATTATATGGATAATTTGCACAAAAAAGGGCCTTCGTAACATATAATGGCTACATACAACTGAGAGATTCGGGTTCAAGTCCCGGTTAATTTGTGTGTGTAAAGGAAATAATAGCTAAACGGAAGTTCTCAAAAATTCTTACTATATCAAAGGATTCCATATTTTCTCATCTGGCCCACTTTCCAACACTGATTTTTTTTTTTTTTCACTTTACGAAATTTACAATTGAAAAACAAGTGGAGGTGTCAGCGTAGTACAAAGTTTTTAAGATGTTTAGAGGTGGACTGGCATTAGAAAGGGCATTAGTTTTACAAAAATAAATCAATACAATACACTTCACAGCCAAACTGAAGAAATAATTCGAAATAGCTTATTCTATTCTTGTACGCCTGTTTCTTTTTCAATGTTGAATGCTTGGCAACGAATGGCTCTGAGGTAAAGCCACCCGCTCATTAGAATAATATTCTGTTCGTGTGTTAACGTATGTGTGCGTAAGTATTTTGTACTTTGTATTAATTCCCACTTTATCTACCGAGTGGCTGTGACAGTGGTAGAACGTTGGCTTAGCATTCGGAAGGTCCTGGGATCCATCCTGACCGACGTTTTTTCAAGGTTTTACCTCAGTCATAACAGGAAGTTTCCTCACTCACTACTGGGATGGTACCTACAAAACAGGCCCCGGTCGTATACCTTCAACATTCTTTCCCTCACCCTATCCGGGCCTGAGCCTAAGATGCCTTAAAATAAATCCAAATTCCTACTTTTATCTTAGCGTAATGGTTAAGCACTAATCTTAACTCCGCCATACAAGTAAGTCACAATAAATGAATACATAACGAAAGGAATGACCAACCTAGTGAATTGAATGGCTTAGGCCACACTTTACAAGTACGTCATAACCCTGTTTCCCCCCTCCCCAAATCCAGGCTTAAAATCTACCTGCAGGGAGAATACTTTTCATAAACAACTCGTACTATAAAGGTAAACAAAAAAAATTGTTTATGCATGATTTCGCCCCTATGTCTTTCTTTTTAGCCATGCATACACAAAAAAAAAATGCTTTTTAGTACGCAGTGTTTAAAAAACTAAAGAAAATACTGCAAAAAATTCAAGCAAATACTTCATCAAGAATGCTTCTAACTGGGGGCGTTGACACATTAATTTTGTTATTGAATCTGCTACAATAGACACCAGAACATATTTATAAATAACAGCTGAACGTTCTCTCTACAACCAACTCTTTCAATGGCTAACGGAGCTCGTAAGTTCATCGCTGCAGTAACAAATGTTCGACATTGGATTCTATCCTGGGCAAGATCAAGCCACTTTTATCACGAACACCTACTTCTCGAAGGTCTCGTCTAACACTGTCCTCCCAACGTCTCGGTCTACCCAGTTGTCTCTCTCTCTCTCTCTCCGGCTTACCAACTACAATGGAATATAATCTCACATTACTATGAAATCAGGAATGATGTCCCTTAGACGAACTACACTGAACTCTCTAAAGCAGACTTCAAGAGCAAGTTCTCAATTTATTTTGTCTTTGTTAGTCCGACCGAAACTATTGGATGGATGCGAAACTACGATCGGTGGGGACTACACGCCGAGACACCTACCATACGGTATTTTCGTGGAATACTCACACTTGGCTCAGGCGATCATTGTATGGTTTCCTCTGTAACAGAATTGAATTTTATTTATGGCAATTAAGCACATAAAGACTTAGACCGGGCGGGAAGGTGCCATCCCGGCATTTGCCTGATGTAATTGAGGAAATATCCTGAGAAAACCTCAATCAGGATGGTCAGCCGCTGGGATCGAACCCACGATCTCCCGAATGCTACGCCAACGCTCTACTTCCACAGTAACAGTACTTCAATCAAAAACGTATTTTCACCAATCACGAAGAACTTGCCCAATGTTAACAAAACTGATAAAAACCCTTCGTATTCTTGCATCACTAAAACTTTTCATCTTACTTCCGTTTTCATTATAACAGGATGCACTTCTTACGCGTCACCAGTAAAAAAAAAAAGCTGGATCATTCTGTTTCAAAAGAATATGGAATTCTCCTGCCAAAAAGTAGAACTATGTTATTCACTCACAACGCATTCAGCTTGAAACTGAAATCTTTTCTAAATCACGAACAACGCCTAGGTTCGAGCACTTGTGAAGAAACTTGACAAATTCACGCATTTGGTTCCTGTAATTAAAACAACGTACCTACGGCTTTTGTACATATATATACGTGTGTTCTACCACAGGTTGATCTCATTTTAAAATCGTCTGTCCCTTTGTGTAAGTATATTATGCTTCTTGTGGTAGCAACATTAATAGCAATATAATTCATTAACTCTTAGACAGATATGAATATCTTACTACTGTACTATTCGTGTTCACTTCACCTTTTGAATGTACATTTGTGCACACTTAACATCCATTACTCGTGGTGCGATATTAACATTTCGGTGTATAGTGCGTTTACCTTATATTTTGTAATTCAATGTGTAAAAATTTCTATAATAAAAATATTCAACAGTTATTCCCCAACAAAAACATGCCCTCATTTTTAAGAGAACACCTGCACATACGGTTCGGATTCCATACTTGGTAAGATTCTTTGAAAAAGACACATAGTATGTTTTACAGAACGCACTAATAATAATAAATAACGAACGTAATTGTTTCAGAAAACTAACTACATACTTTTCTGAAGATGGATAGACCAGGTTATTTTGTCTGTTAAGTTGTATTCATTTCAGGCTGACCTGAAACGGGTGAAATATATTTTGTAAAGTTTCCTTCGCTACTAAGTTAATTTTATTGGTACATCTTTTGCAAAGCTCAGTTACTTTCTCAATATATCGGCTCAATCCCTACTACAACACATAACCAAGTTATTGTGTACGCCACGATCAATAGACAACACACACAAATCCCGCCACTTTCTGCATTATACATTTTCAAGAACACGTCGCGATTATAGTACAACACTGCTGAATAATGGATATTAAACGCCAGTGCCACAGAACGGTCAGAAGAAAACGGGTTTCAGAGTACAGTAACACGTGACAGTCTCTTTCAATTCTACAAACGGTGACATAATAAATGCACGAAAACTTACGTTCGTATTTGCGGCGAACTCAGGTACAATACATTACATATGATCCCGAACTTAAATCAATGATTTAGAAGTCCCATTGTACTACACAAATTATATGGACAATAAAATTAACTCTATGCAAATTCAGTACGTCTTGCAACACTGAGGATGTTACAACTGAATCGCTCGCTGTACCAAATGGCTTCAGGATTTACATCGTCTATGAATCAATTATTTACTTCGAAGATTCACACCAGCTATGAATTAATTTGTTTATATAAACTATGGAGCTGAATATATCATCATGAGAAGTGAGGGATTTTGGAAAGTTTGTCTTTGTTTGAGAGCTTCGTTCGGCGCGGCAAAAGCAACTTACTTTTCAAGGTCACAAGGAGAGGAGAGGGAGCAGAAGACCTGACACAGGCATGCAGGCGATGTTGCCACATATCACGATGCAAGTCATTCACATAACACAGCTCATATGTTAACGGTGTGTCGTCCAGGCACGACCTTGGACAGCATGTGAAAGTTGTCCAGTCAAATAGGTCATAATGAAAATTAAAACATACACATTAAGATCATCACTTGGACATTATTCAAAAGCTATGAAATGACGGATTCCGGCATGGAACTACTTGAACTTACCGGAAAAAATCAAATAAATGGTACTCAATAACCTGTCTGTAACTGTGGTGGTACTCTCGCGTCCCGGCCGTCAGTGAAAGCTTGTTTTCATGGATGGCTTCCAGCAAATCAAGACGCTGCACAAACCCACTCAAACTACACACTAAATCACAAGTATCACACGCATGATGATTCTCCCTTTCCACTGATGTAGTCGACGACGCCGAGAGACTAGCTCTTCCCTCGCTTGACGCGGGTCACTCAGAACATCTCAACCAGCCAACTTCACAAAGGAAGTTTCCTTTCGTACAGCGTGGGAAGAGGGGCGGGGGGGGGATTGTCAGCAGGTCAAATTCGAGGAACAAGAAAAGGACAATTCCTTGCCTCAACTGGTTTTCTAAAACTTTCGCACACAACACAAAAACTATGAAGTCGGTTCCACAGAAAACGTGGCAATCTCTGGTTCCGTTACAGCTAAACAAGTTTCAGTCTAAAGGTTTAGTCAGATGCTACAAGAAGTCGGTGGAAAGTTTACCTCCTTCCATCGGTAACAATTTCACAAGACGAGTCGGACTAGCGATTTGCCTACCCATCAGCAAGATTGCTACGAAGTTGAACTCGTTTAACTTTCTTGCCACCCTCCTTTACACGTCTCACCCCCATTTTCTCAGAATTCTAGTGTCCAGGCGGAAAAACTGCAATAAATCTTCCTCCCCCGCGATCTTCCCAGTTCCAGATGTTGGCGCACCAAAGGAAAAGATTCAGCTAGACTCTTCTTTTTCTCCCCAGAGAACTACACAATTTCAATTTGTATTGTAAAAATATTAACTATTTTTGTATCATGTGCCATCATAATGTTTTAATATTGCATTTTATAAGAAGGAAAGTGTATATTAGAAAGTAAGAAGAAATGGCATACAGTTACAGAAATATTGTTCTCAACAGTCCATATAAGCAAAAGATTCTTTTATTTTCATCTCGTGGTTATTTTGAGCGCACTCCTTGCCCAAATGATGATCTCAGTTTCACTTTGCCCGTCTGTCCTGACGCAGGTTGGCGCCTCAACCAAAGTAGGTAGAGTGATAGTTTGAATTCAGCCACCTCCATTTACCAGGCCGTTTCTAAACGATTTTATATAGCCTCACTCTTCTGTCAGTTTTGTTTTTGTTGTTGTTGTTCCAATCTAGTAACTCAATTTTAACCCGCTTCCACTACGCAAATCGACTTGAAACTTTGATGTAGGCGTAAGTAATTGTAATGACAATACAAAATTTCGGAGAAATTCCCCCCATTCAACCCACACATCTCCAGGAGGTTAAAAAAATCTTTAACTTAAATTTTAAACTACTTCTATTACTGCAACCGACTGAAATTTTGAAAGCGAACATAGTTTTGATGACGATACATAATTTTGGAAAACTCACCCCTCACGCCCTACTAAAGTATGTCTTTACTGATTAATATTATTATTATTAGAAATAGAAACTACGGCTAATTATTAGAAATTAGAAGTAGTTGCTAAGGAAAGCATGTCGAATTATTAATAAAGAAACATGGATTTTTAAATGAATATAGAAAATGTGCATCTGTGAACCGAGAGGTACCAGTACGTACCTGTACGTATATGCAATTGCACACAATCGAAAACTTTGCGTTCCAGAGGTAGCAGAATTCAAACTAAGTTTTCGTTTCTAATTTTACTGTACTATTCCAATAATTATTAGCATCAAAGTAAAAATTGTTGCTTCGATTTTTTTAAAAAAAAATGAATTTTTTAATGGAAATGAGATGGAAGTGATACATCATGACTTGTGGTAATTAATATTGAGACGGTGGAATTTAAATATCTTAAATAGCTATTTTAAGGAATATGGAACTCAATTTCTTTCCATTCTAACATTGAATATGTTAAGAAATTTGAGGAAGAAACAAATGTTTTTACATTATCTTATACATAATTGGCAACATGTGTATGAAAACATTCAGTGTATTTTCTATACAATGGAAAATGCACCCTTGAAGTCTCTCCTGACAAAACCTAGGGCTGTCATAAAATATCTATATTCCGAAATCGGTATCGGTATTTTCGAATACTGAAAATTCGGTATCACCAATACCGAAATACCTAATGTTCACACGAGACAAGACGAGACAGATAAATGGTTATAGAAAACGAGACGAAACAGAGCTCTCGTAACGCAAAGATTACAACTTTCCGAGACGAGACACCCTCTGCACAAGATATTTACGAGACGAGACAGCCTAAATCTCGTCGGCAACACTAGACATACCAAAAATATCGAAATACCGAACAGTGTTATTATACTAAACAATATAGGAATATTAAAATACCGAATTCTTCTGAAATTTTAAAAAATGAGTACCAATAACTTATATAGAAGGAGTAGCATGGCAGAGCTAAAACACCGAACCGCTATAGCTCAGTGGTAGAGTGTTGGTGTAGAATTCGAGAGGTCGTGAGTCCGATCCCAGCGGCGACCATCCTGAGTTTTTCCAGTCACACCAGGCAAATGCCGGGATGGCGCCTTTAATATAGGCCCTGGCCGACACCTTTCCGAATCCTTTACCCTCCCCTATTCCAACCTGACCCTTAGATGCCTAAAGGTCATAAATAAAATTCAAAGGCAGAGCTGAAACTAGGTCAGTTTTGGTGATCCTGCCTGACTCGGATATAGGTGATCCGGTCTAAAACTTGACCTGGCCTGAGAACTTAATGAGCTCCAGTTTCGTATTTTTCGTGTTCTGGGGATAACACCTCCGTTCTCGGTCAACCCTCAAACGCGAGGAAATAATCTCTAGCCATTGTCCTCGGGTCACGAGAACTAAATCGGGTCACTGGCTCCCATGTATAGACCCAATCCAAAACTTGACGTCGTGTGCTATAAGAACATCATTCTAGTGTTCATTGCAGAGCCAAAATATGTCAAACAACTCTCTGAACACTTAGGACCGAATAATTTGGAATTGAATTTGAATTTTATTTATGGCCTGTAAACATCAAAGGCTCAGACCAGGATAGGGGAGGTTAATTGATTCGGGAAGGTGTCGTCCAGGTCATATGTTGAAGGTGTCATTCCGGTATTTGCATGGTGAGACAGAAATAAAACTAAAAACTGCAGTCAGGATAGTCGGTCGCTGGGATCGAACCCACGACCTTCCGAATGCAACGCCAACGCTCTGCCAATGAGCTACGGCGGCTTGGTATCATAATAACTAAATCCAAATATTGTGTCTGTGAATCTGCGACCGAAATCGCACGAATCCATTTTACCGGATATCCGAAACATCGAAGATCCGGGTTTCGCATCTTCGGGTCCGGGTTTCAGGTATCCGGATCCGAGTTTCGGATCTTCAGACTCGGATCCAAGTGTTGGATCTTCGAATCCGGATCCGAATTTTGGATCTTCGAATCCGGATACGAGTTTCGGATCTTCGAATCCGGATACGAGTTTCGGATCTTCGAATCCGGATCCGAGTGTCGGATATCCTGATATCCACCATAAAATTCATTTTACCTTTCCCCGCAGTCACATTTGATTTATTTATTGTTGTTATCTATTTTACATTTTTGGTATTTCGATATCTTTCGGTACCGGTACCATTCAGTACTTCCAGACACGTATCTAAAATTAAATTTCGGAGGGGATTAATGGATTTGGAGAGTTCAACTCCAAAGTCAGTCTGGGTGTGAAAGGTACCCAACATATAGATAATTACGCCTAAATTATACTATGTTTGCATATTAAAAGGAATTTCGGGGTGGTTGTACATGTACAGACCGACCTCGAAATACATATAGGCCTACGTACTGTACTATCATGGCCAAAATTATGTTCACATGACTTTGTTATACACGATTTTTCTCTAAGCCTACAAGATAGGCCACCCAACTAACGTTGAGTCGGCGGTGTGTGAATCTGAGAGAGTGTGAGTGAGCGAGCAAGGGTTGGAATTTTCTTTTCTTTAACAGAAAACATTATCACATGTCCTGGGTTCTGAAAAATATATTTATGATTTCTTGTAGTATGTAGCAAATAATGAAAAACTTAAGAGAGTCCCATTTCAAACAATAAAATAGGAAACCTAACACCATTTTTATTTTAGGTGGGCCACTAGTTGAAGGGCACTAAAAAGTTTAATTCAAATTGTCCAATAGAAAAGATCCTTATCGAACATGGAGAAACAAAAATGAATTTTAAAACCCATGGTTTCTTTCTTTTTTCTTTCTTAATGAATTCCATAGAACACTAACGTTATGCATGAAAGACAAGAGAAAAGGTCTGTTTCTATCAGTTCTTAAAAATAGGGCACAATGCACGATATTTATGCTTGACAATTTCTGATATTATGTTGTTATCTACGTTATTTTGTATGGGCGTGCCTATGATATTGTGTGCGTGCATGTGATAAACATCGAAACGAGTATGCTCTCTTCCAAGCACCGTACCTTATTTGGTAGAACGTTGGTTTCGTATTCGGGAGGACCTCGGTTCGGTACCAGCGGCTGACTGACCTGACTTAGGTTTTCCCAGCGTTTTCCTCAGTCACGCTAGGCATATACTGGGATGGTACACTTCGCATCAAAAATATTGCGACAGCGAACGCCGTGCAGCTAGGTAACCCAAATGGCACCTTCTTATCCCATAATCGTTTCTAGTAAACAGACCCTCTCTTTCTCCTTCCTTCGTCTCGCCCATACTAAAATCGGCAAACATCATTAACATGTTTTTTTTTTAATAGACATGTATTAGTATCGATAAAATGAAAGCGAGACGAATCAATATACATAAGTTGATCAAGGGAGAAATTTAAACATACAATGAAACACTGACACCGATGGATGTCTGTAAGACAGAGACAGAGATTTGAGAGAGAGAAGGGGAAATAGAAGAAGAAGAAGTACAGATAAAAAATATGGAATTTAAACGTAGTAAAAAATATTAAGTTCAGTTCCCACAGTATAAAGTTCAGTTCCCACAAATCAAATCTAACAGCTAGAGAGAAGTGATTTTATATTTTTGCAGGGTTATTCGAATACATAAAGGGTGCTTCAAAAAATCATTAAATCACTTTCAAAATGGAGACCAAGTGAGGTTTAATTAACATACTGGTTCGGAATACTTTGTAATCAAGGATGCTGCCAGGATTTTCAGATTGGGGGCGTAAAGTCAAAATTGGGAGGGCGGACGTAGAGTTTTGCACAGTTTCTATCAACTTTTGTCCGCAATATGTTAAAGTTGGGGGTAGTCTCAAGGTTTTCCGCTGACATCCCCTACAGGGGCCGGGGTCTAGCGGAATCACTGATTGTAAAAAGAAACAGTAGATACTGTAGTCCATGCTGACCCATTGATTCGATTTATACTTGATAACCCGTAGGATGAAGGAGAGATTTTAATTATTTCATTCCGTTTGAACAATGTTTCGTTAAGGGGAGACCAGGACCGGAGATGTGACCCCGAGAACAAGAAAAATACGACGCCGAAATTCCCAGTTAAATAGGGTTTCCAGACCGGGTCAATCGGGTTACCGGGTCACTTATGTTTGGGTCAGGCCCTATCACCGGGTCATCGAAAGTGGCCCGAAATTGGCTCTGGAAGACGCACAAAAGGAGAGAGTGTGTGTAAAGTAGGAGAAAAATAAAGATAAATAGAGAGAAGAATAAGAGAAAGACGCAGCAAAGATACGATAACAATACAGCAACCAAGAGAGGAAGAGAAAGAGACCAATGAAAAACATGAAAATTACATTATCATTATGCTAAACAGCACACG